>JBBPMU010000069.1:0-78487 GCA_038090475.1 Wakefieldia striispora | reverse complement strand
TCTGGCCGCGAAGCGAATCTGGTCTCGAGCTCGGTGCGAGCTGGCGAATGCGGATCGTCGATGATGACGATGAATGTCGTGTTGCAATTTGGGGACACCTTCAGGTTGAGCAGGGGTTCCAAGAACCGAAGTTGAACCCGAAAGCTGGGTATCACGACATCAAGAGTGAGTTTACGTGAGACTGCCGGACAACGCAAGGAAAGCCACTTCTCAGCCGTAGCTACTGCTCTGTCCAGAGGGCTAAATGTCCACCCGTTCCCATCGTCTTGACAACCTCGCGCTGGTTGGCTAACCCCGGAAATCCTTGCAGTTAGCTTGCTGGAGCAATCCCAACGACGGTAGAGCTGGGGTAGGAAAGGGCCGCCTCCTTGATCGATAAAGATTTCGGGAATGATGTCCCCGCCAAAAACATCGAGATGAGTACGGTGGACGATTGGGAAGGTAGGCGCTGCCGGGTGACCAGTATCTGTGAACGTGACACATCCAAATCCATGCGGCGTGCCTGTGCGATCCGCGATCCGTGCGAACTCTTCATGGGCATCCCTTAACCAGCCTTCGTCCTTGAAGACGACATCATTCGTCATAAAGACAAAGTATTCGAACCCGTCCTCCAAGGCTTGCTTGGTGATCTGTCTCCAGATAGTATAAACATGCCCGGTCGAGTATCTGCAAATTTGAATCGCTATGTTGTGGATGTTCTGCGACACCAAGACAGCTTCAGTGATATTCATGCCCTTGCCATCCTTCCCCAATAGGAAGGCATCATCGTGATCTATGGCGAGATAAATTTTGACGACAAAGCGCTGGCCACTTAATTGACGGGTGTTTCGCCAGGTTGTGCGAGCGAGTGATTCCGCGAAGGTCTTGAGGTGAGATAAGCATTCACTTGGAGGATTGGAGCCGCAGGAAGTGACGGGAAGTAGAACGGCGAAAGTAATGTCCTTGTCCGTCACGGCGACAGTCTTTCTGGAGCGCATCGGCTGCAGTATCGAATAACATTCGTCTTCTCCCATGCCGCTGACGATCTCCCCCACATTGCTCTGAAGCCACTTCCCCGTCAGTGCCATTCCCTCTTCCAGAGGTACCTTAGGAGTCCAACCACGGAGGACCTTTTGTGCATGGCAATTGTCGAAACTGCTCGCGGGAACCATGACGGGCAAGTTTGTATCCGTTTCAGGTCGAAACACGACGCCCGAGCCTAGTTGCAACTCTACCGACCTGACGACTACATCGGCAAGATCACCGACCGTCATAATCCGATCGCGCCCAATATCGACGACGCCGTCGTACCCCGACGCGAGAAGTGCTAAAATGGCGTCCACACAATCGCTTATGAACAGTAAATTTTGATGTTGTCTTCCTTCCTCCCAGATCTCGAGCTTCTCTGAGCCATTCTCTGCCAGATGTATCGCGAGTGCTTTCCGCAGGAGTGTGACGGGGATCTTCTCTCGTCCAGTGTTCCACGCGTCGCGCGGACCGAACACGTTGCCGAGACGTGCGATTTGGACGCCAATATTTCTGTTTGCGCTACCTTGAGTGAGCAGCTCAAATATGAGCCTTTCCAAGCTATAATGTCCCCGTGGTTCGGGTGTCCCTCCAGTCCAGGCGCCCTCCTCCTCTGGCGTATAAAAATGGGGACCTTCGCACGGGTGGTCCAGGTGAACCGGGGCTGTGGAAGCGAAGACGACGACGCGTACGTTGGCGCGGATGGACGCGATCAAGACGTTGGACGTCATATATGCGTTGGTTTGGCAGACAGCAAGGTCGTTACCCCCACGCATCGTCCCGTTGTTCCCCGCAACGGCGGCGAAGTGAAGGACCGTATCAATACCCTTGACAGCACGCTCGCAAAAGTGCATATCGCAAAGATTTCCGACGAGGGTGTCGTTGCAAATGGGTTCTGCGAACCGAGAGGATGGTTCAATGTCTGCAACCCGGACGTAAGCACCTAGATCGAAGAGGGCCTTCGCCACGTGCGATCCCTCCAGGAAGCTATCAGATCTGCATCTCTTCCCTTAACAGGCTTAACACTTACGATGAATCCATGGCCACCCGTGACCAAGTACTGGCGATGAAGGTCGATTTGGTTCAGGACACGTTCTGCCTCGGTCATGGTACTCGTTGCCCCAAGTCTGATAATGCGATTAAATTTCAAGAATATCGAAAACTTAGCAAGACCTACGTCGTTCGCTGTGGAGATAGATGTGCGATTGGGGAAAGCAAGTTGACGACCATAATAAACCCCGCCAAGAACGAGCAAGAATAGTACCGAGGTCTAGATGGTGCATGTCCCGGCAGCAGTCTAGACGTTTCGGAGTCCCTGTGGCGCTTTTCGTGCCACAGATGTAATGCCTTAGCCGCCCACCCGTCGGAACAGGTATCAAGCTATTCCCTTTTTTTTTCGTATTATCCGATGCACTGCAAGTCTCAACGGAGCTGACGAGCCAATTGCGGAAGGGCCTGGCACGAAGGAAAGCGGGAGAAGTGATATCCGATGGCATCCAGCACGTTCGACTCGTCCAGGTTACGACTCGGACTTACGTATGTACATAGTACAGTCCGTCGATGAACTCGCTCGCAGAGGGAAGACTCTGCACACGTTCGACCGTGAATATTTGAATTCTCTGATGCCCATGGACAGATAGGCGTGGGAGGAAAAATAATGAGCCGCATGTGGGTCCAGCGTTTTGAAATAGGAAGATCGATAAGCCTATATCACGACACTCCATGGACACCCGAAGGACATGCAAGTTGACAAGTTAGGCACGTTTGCTACTACATACTGAAACACTCCACGTCGTACAGGCACCAACAAACCGTCCGAACGTGCATGGTTCCCTGGAATGGCTTGTGACTCTAATTTTGATGGTGGTGAATGCAGACAATCAAGTTCGACGTTTCGACTGTCAAATGGATGAAAGATCCGCGCAAGGACTGAATCTACATTCTTGATACGACGCGCTTCGTCGGGGTAACACAAGCGCTGAAATCTTGAGATCAGCGCTTCAGTCCGGCGCATTCTTCCTTGCTCCTGATTAGAACCATGACATTGGTATCTACCTTCCGAGTTCTCGTGCCCAGTTCTGGAGTGTCGACTTGAGCACCACAGCACCACAATATTGATCATATGGCGGTGAACAGCACAATGCCGGTGACTCGGCGAACGTTCGAAAGACGCCCAAGTGGCAAAACCTGGTCTACCACCAAGCAAACAAGATAACAGCCACGGCTCGTCGTTCGCATCGCGATTAGCGACACGGTAAGTACTGTAGGAAACTTGTTGGGTCCACTGCTTCGCCCTCAGCGACTGTCATTAAAACAGTATGCATCGTCCCTTTCCGAAACCAAGCAGTATCCATTCTGGCCGCATACATTCAGGAACTCGGAGAAGTGACACGTGATCGTACATGAAAAGAACATGGTATGCAACCTACATCCTACCTGCCATCATAATGGTGATAACAGCTTGAGCTGTCTTGGTCTAGGAATTCACTCATCCGTTCTTCCTGTCGTCGCTCTGTTTGCGAGCAATCCTATCGACGTTTGTTGGGGCGTGGGCCTGCGGGTGACCGCCGGATAATGTCTGAGCAGCCATTGCTCAGCAACAGCTGTCGCTGTGTGTAAGTGCTCAAATGGTCGGCTGATCCTGATACCGTCGAAGATTCTCGTGCTGAGGGTTCCACAGCAATCCCAACGACCGTAGAGTTGATATAGGAAGGCGTCGCGGTCGTGGTCGTTCGGTATGTCGGGAACGATGCTTCCGTTGAAGATATCAAGATGGGTCCGATGGACGATTGGGAAGGTCGACATGGCGAGGTAGCTGACATCTGTGAACACTACACATCCAAATCCATGTGGCGTATCTGTTCGCTGTGCCATCTGAGCGAATTCTACATGGGCATCCCCTATCCAACCTTCGTGCCGGAGGACGGTGTCCTTCTCCAGAAGGACAAAGTAGTCGCAGCCTTCCTTCCAGGCTTGCCTGGCCAGCTCTCTCCAAATGGCACAGACGTGACCGGCCGGATATGCGCAGATTTGGATCGCTACATCGCAAACGTTTTGCGACAGTAATACAGCTTCGGCAACATTCATGTTAGTTTGGTCGTCCTTGCCCAGAAGGAAAGTATCATCTTGGTCTATTGCAATGTAGACTTTGACGACAAAGCGTTGACCGCCCAATAGATGCGTGTCTCGCCAGGTTGTGCGAGAGAGCGATTTAGCAAAGGCTTTGAGTCGGGACAGGCATTCGCTAGGAGGGTTCGAACCACGGGAAGTAAAGGGAAGTAAGATGGCGACCTTGATATTCTTGCCCTCTAGGCTGACGATTTTGCTGCGGAGCATCGACTGCAGGATTGAGATACGTTCTTCTTGTCCCAACCCATCAACTGTCTTCTCCATTTCCCCTCGGATCCACCTCCCTGTCTGTGTCATTCCCTCTTCCAGCTGCACCTTAGGGGACCAACCATAGAGAACCTTCTGTGCGAGCCGATTGTCGGAGCTCCTCGCACGAGCCCCGACTAAATTTGGATCTTTCTCGCGTCGGAGTACGACATCGAGCCCCGGTTTTAACCCCGCCGCCCTGACAGCCGTTTCTGCAAGGTCGTTGATCGTCACGGTCTGATCAGAACCAATATTGACGGGCCCGTTGTACTCGGACGCGAGGAGTGCCAAGATAGCGTCTACACAGTCGTCAATAAAAAGCAGACTCCGTTGCTGCGTTCCATCCCCCCAGATCTCCAGCTCGCCCGGCCCCTTCCCCGCCAAACCTATCGCTAGCGCTTTCCGCAAGAGTGCCACGGGGACCTTCTCACGTCCGTTGTTCCACGCATCGCGCGGACCAAACACGTTGTTGAGACGTGCGATCGGAACGCGAATATCCAAGTGTGCGCTGCGTTGAAGGAGGAGCTCGGAGACGAGCTTTTCCAAGCCATAGTAGTGCGCTTGCGGTTCGGGTGTTCCACCCGGCCAAGCGTCCTCTTCCTTGAGCGCAGAAGCGTCGACGTTTCGATGCTCATTGGCCGGGTAGACACATGCCGTAGAGGCGAAGAGGAAGACGCGTACATTGGCGCGAATGGACGCGATCAAGAGGTTGGTCGTCATGCACTCGTTGGCCTGGTAAACTGTGAGGCTGTCACCTCCATGATTGGTCCCCATCCCTGCTGCATTAGCGGCGAGATGAAGGATGGCGTCCACACCCTTGACAGCGCGCTCGCAAAAGTGCGTATCGCAAAGATTTCCGACGAGGGTGTCGTTACAAATGGGTTCTGCGAACCTGGAGGATGGCTCAATGTCTGCAACCCGGACGTAAGCACCAAGATCGAACAGGGCCTTTGCCACGTGCGACCCCTCCAAGAACTTATTAGATCTTCCTACCTTTATTCAGCAAGGTGAATGCTCACGATGAATCCATGGCCACCTGTGACCAAATACTTGCGCTGCAGATCGATTGGAGGCAGGAAATATTCTTTCATGGTCATAATATTGGTCACTTGACGTTCGGCGATATCCTGACTATTCCAAGTTGGAGCCCGCCAGTGGCAAATTTTTCGTCGGGTGATCCGCTGGGGCTTGGAGGAAGGGAGAGTCCAGTGTCCGACTGACAAAAGGAAATTGACGGTCAAACAATCCTCGGCAAAAACGAGCAGGGACGACACGGGTGCAGGGAAGGCTTAAATAGGGGGGTGTGATAAGGACCGTTGCATAATAGTATACATTGGTGGCCGCATCAACCGCCTGGCTCGGATCTGATACTTCGTATCCCGACGGGAATTATGTCGCTGGGGGTAAAGTGGATGAGTCTCTCTTCGGGTTAGGCTTGAAGGCTATCCGTCACGGAATATAAAAGACATGGACCGGCTCATGAACTCTAAAGCGCCATTCGGGTTCGACCTATTGGTTGGCGTTATGTATCTACCCCATTGGAGGTCGACACAGTGGGAGGTGGGTTAACGCAAACAGGCACCAAGTTGCCAAGTTGGCCCCGAGCACTTCAAATTACTTCCTCAGGATCAGGAGAATGCGCTGTACGTGCGTACCATCATGTACTAATCTGGAATTTTTACGTCGCTATAATACTTAATGATATTATATATAAATCCAATTCAACTTCAAGTTTGAGAGTTTGATTGCAGCCAATGTATTTTACATGACAGGTGTGTCACACATACTATCAAAGGATTGGCCTGCTGGTCTAACGTGACTCGGACTAGTGGCATTACAAGCTTGTGCAGCCTGAGCAGCGTGTATTGCATTTAAACGCTGTCTCTCACAAAATTTTTGAGAGAGATAGCTTTATTCCGGTCGGAAATTACCGTCGTCCTTGATTTTCCCGCTTAGCGGCGACCCGAGTGATCCATGTTGACTAAGGTCCAACTCGCTCCCTCACACGCCGTTTCATGCCGTCCAGTCGTTTACATATTACTTACCTTGCCTGATATGTTGACAGTTGACAAAGCTTCTTTCACCCAACGCACCACTAAGAGACCTTCCTTTTTTATCATATTACTTCCTTTTACATGTCACAACTGACTGGTCCACTTTCGTCGAAAATTTCATCAATAATCGAGTCATGTAATTTCAATTGTTCAAGCGTCAAGCAAGGTTTCTGCAGCAGCTGCAGGCGACATTTCCAAGTATGACATTGCGTTTTTATTTCCCAGCGGGATCAATGGCCCATCTTAGTCCCGAAACCAGACGTTACCATTTAAGGAGCGACGGGCAGAGCCTGAAACAAACGCTTCCGGTAACCCCGGTAGATCTCGAGCGTAGCGAGGGCGCCCATGCCACAGCCCAAAACCGAAGGTTCAAGACTGCCGTTTCTGTCATACAGCGCATCAATGTTGTGGCTCTTTTTGGCTCTCCTTAGTTGTAGAGGCACTGGTTGCTGATAGCTGGAAATGAGACAAACCTTATAATGTGAGGCTCGAGTTTCGTGATGAATGACCCGCGTCGACCAGACATGAACAGAGGCAAGTCGACTGCGTTATGATGAGGCCTGGAAGAATCAGACTGCCACAGCGTACTAGTGAAACGCGCTGACGGACGGTACCCACACACGACCTTCGAGTCATTTGAGAGTCTCGAGAGGTTTAATTGTGGCTACGGCGCCGCTGCGGCGAAGTGTGATGACAGCAGAGGCACGGTGGCCTGCGGCAGCATCGTGAATTGTTCCGTTGCAGTCGGGGCCAGTATCCCGGTTAAGTATTTTGGATACGAGTGTCCAATTATCGTCCAAAGCGACATTGTATCATGTATCATGACGAGCATTCGGCTTGATGATTTAGTAAACGTACTGGTTTGAACTGTGCTGAAGACGTTAGTTGTGAATCATATCGACCTGTCTTACAAGTCAGGAGATACATCCACTGGCAGACCTGATATAGTGGCATACCATACAAGTACAATTTCGATCTGCAACGATGCGTGTGCGAGATACTAGTGGAAATGGCAGACCAAGTACCGAAGCAATAGCAAACTGTGACGAAATCAAAAATGCCGACCCCGCGGATGTTGGTGATACTGCCAGGTACGTACTCACCGGAAGTGAGGGTTCCTACAACAATGTAAAGATGACACCTGGTTACCTGGTAGGAGTCCTCATTATGGTGATCCACGCATTCGGCCAGTCAGTAGTTGTAACAGGCCAGCGTGACAGTCACGTTAGCGGAGCACGAAATGGAGAGGATCGTTATTGTTAGGACCTTACTAGAACAGGACGTAAGGCTGCCGGTATCGTATAAAAGGGCGACCTTCCTCGTACTGTACTCCCCCAGTTTTTCCTACGAATTCAGAGTTTATTCCAGTGATTCGTCGGGACACTTCTAAGTTCTAATCGTGTGACTAATCGTCACAGTAGTCTTCCGGTGGAGGTCGATCACCAAGCTACAAAAGATTAAAGTGCACAGCCACAATTCGATTTCTGCCACCGTCGAGGACCACAACTTGTAGACCTCATTCTTCTCCGTCATGATAGTCTTCCACGAACTCTACGCAGTTACGTTCAAGTCGTTTGAGCGCTTGAGAAGCATTCAACATATTCAAAAGCACCCAAGACGATAACGCAGGTAACACAACTTCGAGTGTAATACAACAAGAAAACTAGTGATAGACGGTGCGGAGTGTGAGTGCCATTGTGATGACGATAATCGCGGTTCTTTGTCTAGAGTTTCTCCTCTCATTGTCTCTGGGTCCATCGCCCCATCTGTAGGCAAACCAATCGAACCTCCACCCTAGACACGCTATCTCCCCGCGTTCGAGAATGCCAATCGTGCGCCCGCACTCACTGGCCACCCTGATCAGAGTGCTTTCTGCGATAGCCATGAGCCACTTGGGACCATGAAGCGTCGAATTGATAGCCTTGGTCTGGTCAACGTCGCGGTAGAGATGTCGATACATATCGTGAACCATGTTACCGAAGATGATCGCGCTCGCAAGATGGATCGCAAGAACGGACGGAAGCGCAATGCCTGTCAAAAGGAGGAGAGGACCCCCGATGCATCCCAGGACACAACTGATCAACAGCAGTTCGCTGCTGCTTGGTGCGTAGTCAATGTAAGACAAATCGGGATATAAATTGATCAGTCCCCCATCGCCCTTTGACCACATGTAGAAACGACGATAAGACCTCTTTCCGCCGTTCCACCAGGGATGAGTAACGACCACCTCAGGGGCTGGATGAAAGCCTTGCTTTTTCGCACGAAACCACAAATCCCTCTTCCGTCGGCAGAAATCGATGTCTTCTCCCCCTCCTGTCTTGGGAAACTGGAGATTGAACTCCACGCCATCATTGTTGCGACGCGTAATCAGATTTGCTGTTACTCCCCACGGCATGTCGGTCTCTTCAGGCATCTTTTTCGCAATATCCCAGAAGTATGTGACACCCGACAGATGCGCAGCTGTGGTAAATACCAAATCTGCTGGAGGGAATTGTGCGTTTCCAATGAAGCCCACTGCATCCGGGTTTGCACGAATGACCTTCTCAGCTTCGACGAGGATGTCTGGTTGTGGGGTGACGTCGTCGTCCAGGAATATGACCCACTCCGCAGCAGATTCCTTCATTCCCCGATTTCGGGACGCCGATGCACCAAGATTCTCATTGTTAGTGCGAATGCGAACATCCGGTCGCAAAGCAAACCTAGTCTCAAGCTCGGCGCGGGCTGGTGAAAGTGGATCGTCGATGATGATGATGAACATTGTGGTGCAAGTCGGTGATGGCTTCAGATTGAGCATGGGTTCCAAGAACTGAAGTTGGACTCGGAAGCTGGGAATCACGACGTCGAGCGTGAGCCTACGTGAGACTGCTGGACAATGCTTCAGTAGCCACTCGTCAGTGGTAGCTGTTGCTTTGTCCAAGGGGCCAAACGTCCATCCATCCGCGTGCTGCTTACGGTATCGTGCTGGTTGGCCACCTCCAATCACATTTGAAATCCTCGCAGGAAACATTCTGGAGCAATCCCAACGACGGTAGAGCTGGTATAGGAAGGGGTCCCCATCTTGGTTGATGAACGCTTCGGGAATGACTTCGCCGTTGAAGATATCGAGATGGATACGGTGGACAACCGGGAAGGTAGGCATCCCTGGGAAACTAGTATCTGTGAACGCCACACATCCGAATCCTTGGGGCACGCCTGTGCGCTGTGCTATCCGGACAAATTCTGTATGGAGGTCCCTCAACCAACCTTCGTCCTTAAGGACGACGTCATCCCCCATGAGGACGAAGTAGTCGCACCCTTCAACCCAGGCTTGCCTGGCAATCTGTCGCCAGATGGCACAAACATGCCCAGCCGGGTGTCTGCAAATTTGAGTGGTGATGTTGCAGATATTTTGCGACACCAACACAGATTCAGCGATGTTTGTGTCGTTATCACCCTTGCCCAACAGGACGTCGTCATCGTGGTCGATTGCGAGATAGATCTTGATGACAAACCGTTGACCACTGAGTTGATGGGTGTCCCGCCAGGTTGTGCGAGCGAGCGATTCAGCGAAGGACTTGAGGTGGGACAGGCATTCGCTGGAGGGGTTGGAGCCACGGGAGGTGATGGGAAGAAGGATGGCGACCTTGATATCCTTGGCCAATAGGTCGATGATTTTGCTGCAATTCATTGATTGCAACGTCGATACGCGCGCTTCCTTCATGCCATCGACAATCTTCTCCATTTCCTCCTGGATCCATTTTCCGGTCTGCGCAATCCCCTCTTCTAGCGATACCCTGGGGGTCCAACCGGCAAGCACCTCCTCTGCGAGGTGGTTATCAGAGTTTCTTGCACGAACCCCAACTGGTTTTGCGTCCGAATAATGTCGAAACATGACATCCAAACCTGGTTGCAACCCTACCGACTTGACAGCCATCTCTGCTAGCTCGTCTATGGTCACGGCGCGATCTGAACCAATGTTGACGGGTTTGTCATAGCCCGATGCAAGGAGTGCCAAGACGGCTTCTACGCAGTCGCTAATGAACAAAAAACTCCGGCGCTGGCTTCCATCCCCCCAGATTTCGAGCTCTTCTGGTCCGTTTCCTGCCAAACGTATGGCGACTGCCTTCCGCAGGAGTGCCGCTGGTGCCTTCTCGCGGCCGTTGTTCCAAGCGCCGCGTGGACCAAACACATTATGGAAACGCGCGATTTGCACACGGACGTTCATGTGCGTGCTACGCTGGACGAGGAGCTCGGAGACGAGTTTTTCGAGGCCGTAGTGTCCTTGCGGTTCGGGCGTCCCACCTGCCCAAACGTCTCCTTCCCTGAGTGACACGTCCTCATCTAGATATTCTTGTTTGTTCGCCGGATAGACACAGGCAGAAGAAGCGTAGAAGAAAACCTGCACGTTGGCGCGGATGGACGCAATCAAGACGTTGGTCGTCATGCACGCGTTGGTTTGGTATATCGTGAGGTCGTTACCCTCATGAATCGTTCCCATGCCTCCCATGGTGGCAGCAAAGTGGAGGACTGTGTTGATGCCCCTGACGGCACGTACGCAAAAGTGCTCGTCGCAAAGGTCTCCGATGAGGGTATCGTTGCAGATACGTTCCTCAAACGCGGAGGATGGCTCGATGTCTGCTATACGGACATAGGCGCCGAGGTTGAAGAGGGCCTTCGCCACGTGCGATCCCTTCGAGTCACTTTTCAGATCTTCGTGTTTTGATTCTGCACGATCAATACTTACGATGAATCCATGGCCACCTGTGACCAGGTACTTGCATTGAAGGTCGATTGAGGGTAAGACAAGTTTCGCCTCAACCATCACTCTCAGGGCCCGATGTCTGGAACGACAGTCAAACTTCGAAATCACCGAGAACCTAGAGAAAACATACGTCGACTTTTATGCTTCGCAGAGGGACGACGCAGAGGTGAAGAACAGAAATGTGCCCCTTATACGATTGCCGAACCAGCTTTGGCCAGATTCTTCGTCAGCAGACCCACCAGAATGTGAAAGAGTGGCAGGGGTCGACGCCGCAGAAATGATCTGTTAAATGACGGCAAATCGACCACATGAGCCATTGTTTGATAAAACCCGCCAGCTTTCAGGCGAGTCGTCTCCATTTGAGAACAGGGGAGATCACCCAGAAACGGCTCAGAGGAAGACGCCCCCATCTAAGGGCAGGAAGATCACCCATAAATGGTTCGGGGATGAAAGACGCACCCACAGGATTACGAACATACACGTCTTAAGTCCAAAAGGTAGTATGACTGACTGTCCTTGGCTTTTCTGGCAAGCCATAGCCGAACCGCTCGATCATTTCACATATACAAGGGCCCGCTCTGTAATATTCCCCTCATTCCCCACTTCATACCTTCCTGTAACAAGGCAAGTCTTGCGATTGAACCAGATTGGGATGGCAATGATAACTATCATCTGTAGATAAGATGAGCACTCAGGATCCAGACGCAAACACGGCCACCAACCTCTATGAATTTACCTTGACCCAAGATTGGTTTTCGTTCCACAAGTCAACATGGCAGGACCTCTTTCGCATCGTCTCCTCTAAAGCGCCTCGTGTGCTCGAGATCGGATCATGGGAGGGTCGTTCGGCAGTCTTTATCCTGACCACCCTCTGTGTAACGAGTGGGGAAATTATCTGTATCGACCACTTTGATCTCATGGCAACGACGGAAGGACGAGAACGCCACCGCAAACTCACCCACAACCTAGCCCTCACCGGTCGTCCTGCTCGCGTGCTTCCCCAATTCAGCGTCCCAGCCTTGTACACCCTGTTGGAGGAGGAGATGAACAAGGAGCAAGATGCTGGGTTCGACTGGATTTATATCGACGGGTCCCACCGTTCAGATGACACGCTCCTTGACGCAGAATTGGCGTGGCGTCTGGCGCGGACGGGATGCGTCTTCATCTTTGACGATTACAACTGGCCCGAGCAGCCCCTCGACAGCCCACACCACCCACGTCGCGCGATCGACGCATTTCTTGCTGTGCACAGAGGGGAGTACAAGCGCCTGTCGACGAACCCTGAACAGTACCAGATGGTATTGCAGAAAACGACTCCCATGCGCGTCGGATTTTTTCTTGAGCCGGGCAGGGATAGGTTGCCATACGACGCTTTCGAATACGGCATAAATATCGCGCTCACCATCGACTCTGCATATGCCATGGCTGCAGCAGTGACGCTCCGCAGCATCGTGGAGTGCGTGAAGGGCCGCATCACGTTCTACATCATCGACTGCGGTCTTCTCGCGGAAGACAAGAGGAAGATCGAGGCATCTCTACCTGCACGCCCGAACGTCACTCTTCTCTTCACAGTGTTGCCCGAAAACTCCTTGGCCTCGACCATGAGCGCCGTTTGGGCCAAGGTCGACATGATAAGATGCTTGCCCGTCCAGCGCGTCCTTTATCTGGACGCAGACATCCTAGTGCGCAAGGATTTGAAAGGGCTATGGGACACCAACCTTGACGGCCACTCACTCGCTGCGGCACCCGATGTGGGGTACCCGATGGGACATCCGGATGTTCCCAAAGGGGAATATTTCAACGTCGGCGTGCTCCTGGTCGACCTCGCGAAAA
The DNA here is from genome assembly GCA_038090475.1 of Wakefieldia striispora. Lineage (NCBI taxonomy): Eukaryota > Fungi > Basidiomycota > Agaricomycetes > Agaricales > Hymenogastraceae > Wakefieldia > Wakefieldia striispora. The sequence continues at coordinate 65,479 of JBBPMU010000069.1, read as the reverse complement.
CGCGTTCGACGTTGCGAGACCTCGAAACACGCTGTCGCGAGATGAAGCAATCCACATTCCGCGATCAGGACGCATTCAACGTGCATTTCAAACCCGACTGGATCAAATTGAGCCTCACGTGGAACGCGCAGGGACTCGGCACGTATGCGGAGTGTGTGACTGAGGATAGGAGGCAACTTTGCTTGGAAGAAATGCAGGACCCAGCGATCGTGCACTTCACCGGACCTGTTCATCCGCCGGTAGAAGTCGTGTTGAATCCCCATGTACAACCCTACACGGCCAAGCCGTGGGGGTACGCTGGTGCGCCGGGACATCCGTACGAGAGGGAGTGGTGGGACATGTTAGAGAAAACTGCTTGGGGAGGTTGGAAGGAAACCACCTACTGCAAAGAGGCGCACGAGAAGGCTAGGGAGGAGGCGTTGAAGAACGTTGCGGAGAAATTCAACAAAGGGTTGGAATCGAGGGAAAGGAGTCTATCCCTATAGAGTATCATTGTCGAATCTAAAGGGCCGCATTATCGATGTAGTTGCATCACTGGCACATACCATCGTGCGGAAATGGACTGGCAAGTACAGAAAACCACTGCAGCGTTGCATATCTGCTTTTCAAAGCGGTGCTCGAGGGAGTCCTCGTTGGATGGTTATTAACTTGAGGTCATTGGAGAACCGAAGACGTATTCAGCGTGTTACTTCCCGACTGCATGATGTAGGTCATCGAGCACACGCAGGTGAGGGGAGTGGTGGCCGCAACGGGGACGCAGCAAGGTACGATTCCGATGTCACTTTGCAATGACTCCGCCACTCACCCGTGTGGTTGATCGATTCATTAATTGCAAAGTGCTCTGAAAGAAGGAAAATGTGAATGTACATCGAGGAGACGTGCCGCCATGTAAACGGCGTTTTAGTGGTGCGAAAAAGAACCGCACGGTCCGAGGTGCCATCTGAGATTCCGGAAATCAACTTGTGACTAATGTACAATGACCTACTCAAGCACAACATCCATAGCATTGCGATTCGAAACAAAGCAACAGAAAATAAAATGAATAAGATAAGTCAATAGACAGAAAACGCATCAGAAATACATCGTGGCTGCGGCACGCAAAAATCCTGCTAGGGTCGAGGAAGCGATGCTGGGCCAAAGAAATCGTGTAAGACGTCTTCATCGATCTCTTCGTCGTGGTGTCCCAGGTACTTTGCGCGGTGTTGCCCCGACACCTGGTCCCAAGCCAGTTATTCGCCGTTCCCCAACACCACCAGAGCCTACTTCCTGCACGCGCTGCACCTCTCGTACTGCCTTTCGAGCAGCATCCCCGATCTTTCCTGGAGGCCGTTCTTTGTCTATCCGTGATAAGGCCCGAAGAATGTCTCTGGGACTTTCCCCAGGTGGATGGCTGAACCCTCGTAGTGTGCGTGGCAAATATGAGGAGAGTGCCGTCGACGAACTTGGGGGTGGTGGGAGGGAATGTGATCGCGCTGACACCGCGAGTGAGAGAAGGGAGAAGCGATGATCGAGTTCCGCTTCAGCCACCTCAGTCGCTTTTACCGCCAAGTTGACGTACGAGTAGAGGCTGTCCACTTTGAACTGGAGGTCCCCTATTTCTTGGTCCAGGGGCCCTTGGAACTCAGTGCCAGGTTGAGGTCCAGAAGACATCACGTGCTTGATTAGCTCGAGGTCGACTTTATCCTTGAACCCATTAGAAAGATCCTCTTCACGAGGAAGAAGCCATGGCCAGTCGTCTTGTGGTTCATGTGAAGTGGCTCGTTGTTTGCCTTTCGCATTAGCAGATGGAGGTGGTTTGAGAGATTGGAGTCGTTTTTCAAGATCGCCTTTGGAGTTCGCCGCGTACTGATGATAGAATTGTTCGACTCGTGACCAAGCTTCTGACTCGCCTTGTGCCCTAGTATCCGACGTGCGTTTAGCTTGGATAGGCGTATGAAACAGGAAACTCACCGATTTATGTGTTGTTGAAATGTCACCTCCCGTGCACGGTTCTTAACATTCTGCTCATTCGGTCTTAGAACACCCTCTTTCAAAGTTCTGTCACTCTCCCCATTACTATATACAGTCGTATCGATCTTCTTCTCCGCCAACATTCGGATGAAGTCGTCTTGTACAGTCTTGAGTATATGTTTCCTTCGATCATCAAGCGGTGGGGGATCCTTGCCACCACTAGAGGACAATTTAGATGGCGGTTTTGAGGGCTTCGCAGAGGAGGACGCTTCTGATAATCGTGAGGCAGCACGTGCGGCTGACCATACAAGAAGTTGGCATGCACGTTGTGGTTCGGGGAGATCGCAGTCGATGTGTTTGTAGAAGCTCGAATCATTTACAGATGCGTGAGGTTGAGCTGTGCAGGACGGAAATTAAGCCCAGTTAGGAAGACAAGGCAGACAGATGCAAAACGAACAGAAAACATCGGGAGGAGACGCACAGATAACGCCAGTGTTCTCGAAACTGGTGCTTATTCGCTTGCCACGCATGCTCATTGAACTTCGTCGGGAATGTGAAGGTGTCTGTGTCTGTGGTGTGCGGGGAACGGAAGGACCTCCACGCATCAGTTTGTTGCGCTCGATTTGAGGGGTTTCGCTTTCGGGGAGTGGCTGTAGAGCATCTGGCAGTTGTCGCCGAGCAGGAGTAGTCGGTGGGGGGGGAAGTTGGAGAGGTGGATGGGACGCCTCCTTTGCACGCGATCGACTGCGTAGATGATCCGTCTCAGACTCCATTCGACGTACGTCTTCATCTAACTCCGGTTCTTCACGGGTCGTGGCAAGCACATCGCGCGATTTGGCTCCTGTAGGAGCGCGAGAAGAATCAGCTTTGAATTTCTTTGACGGAGGCTTCGTTGTCCCAGGTGCAGTGGATGTGGATGTGGAGGGTAATGGTTGGGAACTGGAAGATGGTTGGGAAGAGTGATAGGTGGTCGTTGTGGGCAGAGGTTGAGACGAAGGTGGATTGAGAGGTGATGCGGCGCGTTGTAAGGGTGCACGAACGATAATGAGACCCCCTGGTTGTTGTTCACCGATATCTGGATGTCTACCGTCAGTAGTTCATACGACTGCATAAGAAATCTGCCCACGTTTCCGTTTTCCCGAGTTTGTCTGTTAGACATCAATGAGGAGCAAATCATCAAGTAATGGACCCGCTCACGTCCTTCTTCATCCTCTTTGTTGCTCCCGCCAGCAACGGGTTTGTATCGTCTGGTAATTTGCGTTTCGCGACTGGTGCCATTGGATTTTCTAGTCCACCTCGTGTCCCGTTCATTGAATATCTTCATCAATCGAGCGGCTTGTGCCGATATAGTTTGAGTATCTCGTCGGGATCGGCGTCGGCGTCGTCGGCGTCGTGAGCGGCAGAGTTGAATGACGGGACGGAGTTTGAATTATTCAAATCCCACCCTAATTTTTGTGATCAACGAAGACGCGTCGCGTCAACTAAATGAGAGTCACGTAATGTCACGTCACGTCCATTATCGCAAATCCTTTGTCTGCCGAGCTCCAAAGATACCGGTACCAACTCGAACAATATCACTTCCTCCCTTCAACGCAGCCTCAAAGTCGCTTGACATGCCCATACTCAACATAAGCTTTCCGTCTACACCCCATTTACCACCCGATGTCGGATCCTGTCGCAGGACTTGCTCCAACAAGTCACGGGTGCGCTTGAGAGTCTTGAAGTCCTCGTTAGGCCGCTCGTCCGAGGTAAGAGACTCTGTCAGTGAACCGATGGTCATCAACCCATGAAGGTTCAGCCTTGGGCAGCTCGTGACGATGTGCAGTGCAAGTTGTATGAGTTCGGAATCTGAACAAGACTCCACCGATAGAAGGGGGGGCAATCCAGACTTCGCTTCTTCCCCTGAAGTATTAACTTGCAGCAAGACATTGAGTGGCGTGGTCCTTTCTAGCAGAAGTGACTTGTTCAAAGCGCTGGCTGCCTTCGCAGAGGTTACGGTCTGGACGGCATAGATGTTTGGTATCGCTAACATTTGGGTAGGGTCGAGTGTGTATACGTGACGCAGGATCGTAGTACGTACCTGCTAGTGTCTTTGACTTGTTGGACTGTAAAGTGCCGATAAAGTGCCATCGGATATCATCGGGGAGCTAAACGCAAGTCAGAGAAGCTCAAGTGTCATGAAGGACCTATCGCACCTGCTTAGCCTTCTCTTCTAACTCGTTCACGTAATTTTCACCAAAATCGCGCTGTCCACACTCGTAACACGCGAGGATATCAGAGGCAGGCTTGTACTTGGACACTGCGACGAGCGTGGGATGCGAGGGCGGTGTCGAAGCTTGGCGCACACGTTCTTGAATCTCTGACAGAGAACCGGAGAGCTCCTTGAAGCGCTCGGGGGGTGCTTTTACAGAGGTCGTGGATGTCATGTGTGGACGAATGGCCGTCATGAACGCTCTCAGGACGCTGCTGGTAGCGTTCATTGGATATGCCTCCGTCCCGTGATGACGTTTATTTGGCAAAGGCTCGGAACCTTGTCCCCACAAGTCTAATTATTGCCAACACACAAGACGCTGGTGTTCTCCTGACTCGTAACTTCATCCAGCAACACAGTCATGCTGTCGCTTAATGGTGTCTCTGCGTGGATCGAGGTTGACGGGAAGGAAATCGAGCACTATGGTGTCGAAGAGGATCAGGGTCGCATCACTTGTTGGATTGCGGCACAGGCCAACAAGGTAGAGTGCCCGATGAAACCTCACAGATGATATACCTCTCCTTACCACCGAAGAAAATTCTAGAGTTTTGCTATAGCATTTAGGGATAACGCACCGTACAGAGATCACTCGCTCTGCTCTTCTGTCACAGTCGATGGACTTGGTGTCGGAGGCAAAGCGCTCTATCCGCCGGTGATGGGCGCGCAGGGTTCTCCGTCATTCGTGAAATCCCGCACTATAGTTCAAAAGGAACAAGTACTCTCCGCGACGTCTTCGCGCCCTTTCATGTTTTCCAAACTCGAGCTCACCGGTATTTACTCCGCCACGTATGTGACTTTTGTGGGTGCTCACACCTTGCAGATGAAGATGAATACTTGTATCGAGCCTCCACACACCTGGGCGAGATCCAAGTGAATGTATACAGAGCCCAAACATTTGGAAGATACTTATTCCAGGATGCCCCAGTCTCCGAGGGCCATGGCAAGATTCACGAACGCTCGAAGAAGGCTGTCACACACTGTGTCTCGTGCGTCACTTGCATCATACCGTCGCGCCGTATAACAAATTTGTTTCTCAGATTTGGGCAGGAAGTGAAGACGGCACCTATGTATACTTGCGGCGTAAAGCGTCTGGATGGCGACGCACAGCTGGCTACATTTATCTTCAAATACCGAGACTTCGGTCCGTATATGCATCCATTGCGCAAAGCCCTGTGCTCAATGTTGTCTATACAGGTCTCCTGCAAGCCAATGGAATAATTCCAAAGCCACCAGCGACTAATCTCGAAGAAGTGCTCGATTTGACTATTGGCGACGACGTCAAGCTGGAACCTGTTGGCGAGAACACTCGGAAAAGGAAGACGTTGAAGAGGTCGAATTCGAGCCTCGAGGGCAAAGCACAACCTGCCAAGAAGATCAAACGAGAAAAGAACTTCGTTCCCAACGGTGAAGTCATCGATTTGACTTGACCGGCTTGCACCTCGCCTCATCGATCAACGTCGACCTATACTTTATTTTTTGGTATGCATACATTCAAGCACTATTTCCCGTGTACCTATTCGCAGTACGCTAAATATCGTCGAGACATTGGAGCCTCTTTAGTGATTAGCTATGTGTATATGTATTCCTTACATTCGTCCTCGTTTCGTCACTGGCGTCTCTGCGGTCAATCACACCTGTTTCCTTTTCGCTGTTCTCGGAACCCGTGAGTTTGCTATGGATGCCGAAACGTCGATCAAGGAGGTTGTCGCTTATAATCTTGTAATCAAACAACCATCGACTCATCAGCGCAGATGGAGAACCTCAATCGGCTCAGAGCATTCGGATTTCTACTATTTTGTACGTCAACCGCTCTAAATAGGGGAGAAGGAGGAGATGTGGATATGGACCGCAAGTTGAGGTGAGGCAGGGATGTCCAAGATTGCGCAGGGTCCAGTGATATGACTAGATCGTGCGACGCCCTCTAACAACGCGAAGGCATGTAGCGAAGCGGCGCATTAGCTATCTTGTCACAGACGATGATCAGAAGAGTGTCGACATTAGGTACAACGATGTCACTTCTTCGATAAGCCTCCCAATGAACGCACGTTCCGACTTCGCTCGCCTTGCTCTCCGAAGACAACCTAATGGTGATTTAAAATGTTCGGGAATGACTTGAATTAATGGCCACGATTAATGGCCACGGCAGCCGCCATGTAAAACCCGAGCATGCAAACGACACAATTCTTCGGCGACGGAACTCATGGAGACGGCAAGAGTGGGTCACAAGCTACCTTCCGCTGGCGGCTCCAAGAATGGATATGGCATGGGATACACAACGTGGTGAGATCGGGATATGATGACGGATGCGCAGGGGAACGGGATTCGCCCGTCGGGCGAATCGCTTCCATTTGCAAAGCTGTCATAGGTATGGCATGTGCGCATTCCCCAGTATGCTTAGTTCCTAGAGAATATGGCCACCGGTGCTCCTGTTTCTTCGAGATTCTTCGGGGAAATCAGAGCTAGGTCACCAAACGTTTGTCGTACGACCCTCATGGTGGTCCAGTTCGTCGTGCGGCGTTCCGGAATACTTATAGTCTTGGATGTCAGTCCGAGTACGACGACGTACTGTGTACAGCGCGGATGAGCGACGACCGTGATCCGGACATACCAGAGCAAATTGGACGACTAGGATGATCCTCCAGTTTTGGCCAATTCCGAGTCACTGTTGTCAGATTTTTGCCGGGTTGATCGGCTGCGGGGCGGCCCGTCCACGCCACAGCCTCAACGATGTTTGATGGTTGATGTTCATTTGTTCTTCTTCCTCCACCCTTACAAGCACAGTGACCTCCGACAGGTTGTAGGGCAGTGGTGTCATATTCCCAAGGAGAAATGTAAGTAACACCTGTATGGTCCCGGTAAACTTGACATAAAATCCTTTAGATGGGTCACTGGTCGTGCATGACGGCAGATCCAAGTCGATGTGCCATCGCGTATACACCTGTCAGGCGGTCTGAATAATTCCAATGGCGCCCACAAAAACCTAGGGGATAATTTGCAGTTGATCGACTTGCATTTCCAATTCAGCGCAAGACCAGTGCAGGAGGGCCATCGCAGGAGGGGGGTCCTGTCTTCACGATCCGTGCCCAACTTGGATATTTAATGATTGGATGATTGCACGACTCGTAAATCCTGGAGTGGAGCGAAAAGATCCAGAAAAACGGGTTCGGTTCTTAGGTGTGTGTTAAGGCCCTCGGACTCGTCTTGCGAGTATTTGAAACTCGCCAAGTTAGTGAGCTCATATGTCGCGGGGAATGGTGAATTTCGCGTAAGACCGCCAATGCCGACAACGTGTCTTCAATTGGGGCTTCAGTCTTTGTCAAGCCCAATGTTTGGGGAGGTATTGTCCACCCAAATGACACACGATGGTTCTCTTCATGTCAGTGATCGCGCTAAGGAGTCTACACGTCACGGCTCCACGACAGAGAACCACCGTTTCCGTCAAACATTATGTCAATTCAGGCCGCACGAGGGTTACGCAGATACCCCAGAAGATACCATCCAAACCGGTTGTATTCGAAACGTGACCAATCACCGTAACTGTATAATATGTGCCACCCCTTCTTCTGTTGCTGCATCCCCCCGGACATACCTGAGCGCCGAGCGATGTCGTTGCGCATAAACACAAACGTCCCACCCATCTTTAATTGGATCAATCATTCTCTAGCGGATTCGGACACTCGTGACTCCGCTGGTTGGGTGTCTGGTTCATATCCCACGTCACCTTTTCGGTGCAAACAGACGCCTCGTGGCTCATGCAAGGCGCACACGTTTGCCACCCTCACAAACACCGAGCTCCACCCAGCTTCTCCGGCGAGGCAACTGGCCAATCAAAATACAGGTGGTGAGTCGCCACCGCATTTCCCATTATTATTCCGGAAAGACTCAAAACCACATTTTTTCATTTCATGTTCCCGGAATCTGCGTTCGTGGCTTGCAAACCCATGTCAGAATCATCACCTCGCGGACGTAGCATAAGCCTTTCCTCTCCTCGTTCCGCCGGCCAAAGCAGCCTGAATTGCCAGGCTGAATCTCTCTTGCACAATGCGGAAACCCCGCATCCCCCCCGTGGCAATTTATCTGGGCGCAGGCCACATAAGGAGACTTTCGACTCAGCGTTGTTGTCCATGTCTGTTACTCTTCCGACGTCATCTCTCTCACACAGCGCCCTCGACTCACTACTTAAAGCGGAGACTACTCTAGACTCTAACGTACCTGCCCAAGAACCCACCAACGACACGCAAGACATAATGTCTACCCTTGATGTGCCCAACAATTCTCTCAGCAGACGCTCTTCGCGTTCTTCGGCCAGAAATCAGCGCATTAGGTCAAACGAATCGAAATGGGATAAAGGCCGCTTCACTTGTGCGTCGCCATCGATCGCATCCTCAACCAGCCAGTCGTCTAGCAGCACCAGCTCTGCATGCAGCGTCATCTCGACATGCAGCGTCACTTCCACAGACAGCAGCAATTCTTCGTACGCTGCAGCCAGTTTGTTCTTGCCCTCACCAACGGATCGCTTGAGGCGTTCCCCCCCACCAGACTCTTGCCCCCCCATGGATGTGCAGAGCACGACAACAAGCCACCTTCTCTCTGTTACCCTCCCACGTGTTATCCAACCGGAGATGGTCACGGTGGCGGCTAAGAAAGGAGACAGGTTAGATGTGGTTGCGGACGCTTGGCATATGGAGCGTGACTGTGAGTCAAGAGCATTGTTTGATTGATGGACTCCATTCATTGACCACACGCAGGCCACTATGAGTGGCAGATTCGATTCACAGCTGGTGACGTCGACATGTCGACCGTCCGCGCGTTTTTCGGACAGGATGGAAAACTTACCATTGAAGTCCAGAGACGTGTACCTGGGCAGCATCCCAGACTTGGAATGGGGTTCAGATACAGGTGCTACTAGTGGGTCCGACGTGGCACAGGCCCACTCCAAGTATCTCATATCTGGTGTACCCGACCCTCACTTGACGAGAGTGTTCATCTTTCTTCGGGCACTCCTCCCTAGGGTTTATAATGGCAAAGTTAGTGCTTCCGATGTAATTGTAGGTAGAATCATACCCAAAACCACGACGCCCCTTCTCAAGTACTCTCACACCGGCTTCCCTATCCCACACATTCCACTATGTATTCGCTTGCTCTCTTGTCCCGCATTTACTTTACCTATTTCTGTCTGTATCTGTATCTGTATCCCTGCATCTGAATCCTAAGTCGTAATGTGATCCACCATCACGATGCGAACGCTTGGAAGGGCGAACCCATCACCCTGACCAACCGTCCACAACTCACCAGCAGGATCAGAACCAGCCTCCGTGCGTTCCCTCCTAAACTTACCTAGCTCAAAGGATAGCAGCTGACCACATTTGGCGAGCACTTCGTGCAAGATTCGGATGTCGAAACGATTGAGGTCTCGAAATAGGCAGCCTGACTTGTCGTCTCCGGGCGGCTTCAAGCGGTTCCGGTCCCACGCCAGCGCCGTCTGCCGAGGTAGCACCCTGATATGAAGATCCGGCGCTCCATACGCGGTTCCGCACCAGTCAAAGTAACCGGACGTCGCGCGACTCGGATAGGCAAAACGGATTCTCGGTCCTACGGAGTAGAGAGTCGACAGCGTGCTGGTGTGTATGTTGAGACAGACGTCGACGTCGCTGACGTGGAATTTTTTTCGCGAGCAGAAGGAGACTATCGATGGGGCGGATGTGTCGTTGAGTGGTGTTCAGGTCGAACTTGGAATTCAAGTAACGCTTTTTCGCCGAGGTTTGAGGTGAGTCTTTTTCTTTCTTTCCAGCCAATGCCTGGACCACTGACATTTCGACCGACTTTCCAGGTGGTCAAAGGGCATCTCGTCGCCATGGGTAACATGTCTTCAGTCTAGAACGGCCTGGTCGAAGACCGTACCCTTGTCCTCCTGCGCCAGCAGTGCGGGCGCCGGCGAGATCACGGCGCCCTTGTCCCTCGTGCGACCGATCTGTCGTCAAAAAATGCGTTAGGCTGGCACATCTCTGAAATTCCCTGTGGCTCAGCCGTCCCTCGTTGTGTCCTCGCATATGCTCCATCGCAAATCGCAGTAACCCCTCTTGCACGACTGTTCGAGATGGCCGACTCCACATTGGACCCTGGATGCCTAGATTGCCGCCGTTGGCGGCGGCCAAGCAAAGCCCTATCCGAGGTTCACTTACAAGGAACTGCCCCAACTGCCACTGATCTTTCCACTCACACCACTGCGAGCGAGTAAAGTGCACCCTCGTTCCCGGACGGCGTAGAACCGTGGACTTCTTTACAGTCGTATTCTGGGATTCGCGGTAAACTTTTTAGCACCCCAACAGCCCTCCGGCTTGGATTCGTTACCGTGACGATCACCCAGTCTCTTGACTACTCGGTCCCAGAGTGCCTTCTTAGCCCTGGACAAGGCCTCATTCGGGGCCCTACTGCGATTCATTGATGAGCGTAGACTTTCGAGAACACTCGAAATCAGTACCCACTTGGATTTCAAATCACATCCCACGCATAGGACACATGGGTCTAAAAACTGCTTTTGGGGACAGGTTGGGAACAGGTCGATGTGATGCAGACTCACGGGAGTCTCGACTCATGCATACGATCGATCAGACCGAGGATTGGTACGAGCATATCGAGGGTTCGCGTCACCGCCGGTCAGACTTCGGCTATTCACCGAAATGTGTCGATGGACTTCGATTCCATTCTAGACTTCATCTGGCATCATCTGCGATTGATCTTCAGGGACCTGTAGATCACTTGAACCTTCCATTGTTGGGGTGGAAATTCTGTTCGTCTTCCCTACTTTCAAATCCTTGCATGCGGTCTGACAGTTGACATCAATTGTCAATTCATTCAGCTGCCAATCGGACGTAGTCAGATGCAACAATACATTCAAGCGATTACACGCCTTGAAACCGACGCTTAATACTAATTCGAACTAACTTGAGTGTAACCAGTTCTCGATACAGGCTTGCAGGCGACACCGTAACTAATCGTACACACTCGATTTTGATTGGGATGGCTTAGCTTCAAGTTTATGCGGTCTTCTGAGGATTGACGACGAGCTTCACTCCACTAACTTTCCCTGCCTTCATTCGCTCAAGTCCCTCGGGGATCGAACTAAGTCCATTCGGCAAGACTTCAACCGCGCTGGGCTAAAGGAAACTAAAGTCAGTCCCTAGTTGTCTCGATCCGGCTTTGCTTACCTTGATGGTACCATCTTGCAACCACTTCTCCAGAATGTTCCAAGTCACACGGCACATGGCCTTGTTCGCGTCCACAAAGGGGCTACCATAGGTCGCAACAATGGTACGTCCCTTTCCTTCTTCCTCCTTGACGACAGGCTGGAGAGTCACCACAAGCGTTCCACCCTCCGCGACAGCGCTCAAACCCGCCTTCTGGGTGTCTACCAATGCGATGGTGTCGTAAACGACCTTGATCGGCTGCTGAGTGATCTTTTGCAAGGCCGCCGTGAATTCTTTTCCGCTGAGATGCCTATCAATGACGTGGGTGGCCCCAAGGGCTTTGAGTTTGCCCTCGTTCGCGAGACCCGAGGTCGTAATGATAGGAGAGAACCCGGACAGCTTGGCGAGCTGGATAGCTGATCACGACATGGTAAGAAGCATCCACCAAGCTTCCCATCATTCGCTGTTCACTTACCATACGAGCCGACAATTCCAGAGCCACCCATGATCAGAATGGGCTTTCCAGCATATTTGTCTCGGCCGCCTTCCACCCAAGGTGGAATTAGTCCGGCCCCGAGCTTGTCTGAATACAAGCCGACTGAAGCGGTGTCGAAACACAGCGGAACACTGGCCGCGCGATCAAAGTCCAGGTTAGGGGGAATCTGCGAGACGTGACGTCATAGGTTGTGTTGACGCTGCACAAGTTACTCACCTTTGCAGTATAATCGGCGGTGGCGAGTGTGTATTGCTGGTAGCTGGATTGGTCACCTTCGAAGCTCCCATGCGAGAAACTGTGAGTGCGGTTAAGGTACGCCAGGCACGGATCAAAATCGACCTTACACTTTGTCGCCTTTGGCAAATTGATGAACGCCTTCACCAACGCCTTCGACAACCCCTGCCATGTCCACGCCGAGAACGGCGGGGTAATGTTCGACGAATGCCCCTGACTGCTGGATCTTGTAGTCGACGGGGTTCAGGGCGGCAGCGTGGACTTTGACCAGCAACTGCCCCTTTCCGGGCTTTGGAATGTCACGTTCACCAACGACGAACTTGCCCTGCTTTGATTCCAAGAATAGAGCTTTCTGTTTCTGAGACGACATGATGTGAGTGATGTGATGGTGATGTATAAGTTAGGTCCCAGCGACGCGGAGTCCCCTTGTGGTATCTACTACATCATATGTTTGTTATTTACCCATCGGCCACCCCCCGAATTCAATCTCCCTCTGATCTGGATCATGCCTAGCCAGGACAAAAGCGCGTAGAAATCGAGTCGCCATTCTAAGTCGAATGTTACGCATCGAGGGTGTCCTATGTAGTTCTCTAGTAACGTGATGAGGGACAGCGGACATCATGGCGTAGTCACTGAGCGGGGGAAAAAAACAAGATAAGATGTCTATCCAAAATAAACATGCACAACTAAGCATCTTCTACCTTTCAGTTTCTTGTGGACGGGCAACTAGCTTTACTCCGTCAATTTGTCCCCCATCAAACCTTTCCAGTCCGGCCCCGATTCCTTTTAGTCCTCCTGATATCACTTCGACCTGGTTCGGCTGAACCGAGACCGTTTTGTCAATATCAAGCCCCCTCGATCGGATCGATCAAACTTACTCGGATGTCGCCCTTCTCGAGCCATTTGTAGAGGTTTAGCCATAGCTGTCTCCCCGTCTCCCAGTTCTCCTCCATATGTGGGTTGCCGTTGGTGAGGACAATTTCCCGACGATCGCCAGGATGTCTGTCGATCACCGAAGGGAGCGTCAGGACAAGCCGTCCTTGTGGTCCAAGCAGTTTCCACGCTCCTTCCTGGGTCTCCCTGATGGAGACCGTATCATAGATCACGTTTATCGGTGCAGACGTGATCCGCGATAGAGCCTGTTGCAGCCCGCTGAACGACAGATATCGATCAATCACGTGGGTCGCTCCAAGTCTCTTAAGGTAATCAGCGTGCTTTAGGTTGGCCGTCGTGATGATTGGAGAGAAGCCAGACATCTTCGCGAATTGGATGACTGAGAAAAAAGGTCTTATCAGGGACGCCATCAACGGTTGATATCGTCAGCCCTACCATAATTGCCGACGGAACCTTGGCCACCAAAGATCAAGATAGGCATGTTCCTGTACTTGCCTACTCCGCCGTGCTTCCATGGGGGCATGAGGCCAATGCCGTTAGTACGGCCATACATCCCAATGGCCGCAGTTCCCAGCCCCAATGGCAGGGTCGCCGCTTGCTCATACGATAGGTTGTCTGGGATCTACATTCGTCGTTAGAACCGTTTCTGACAGTTTTTCAGTGTCAACATACCTTCGAGGCAAAGTCGACGACTGCAATGCAGTATTGTTGGAATGTCGACAAGTCATTGTCGTCATATGCACCATGGAAAAATCTGTTTTATGAAACCAAGATAAGATCAGTTTTGCGCCCTCATCGGACCGTACGAATGGATCCTTACACATCATCGCCAGGGTCAAACCTAGTTACTCCCTCCCCCACTTTCTCCACAACACCAGCGGCGTCGCTTCCCAGCACAGCCGGGTATTTGGAGACATAGATGCCCCGCTTCTGAACCTTGGCGTCACTTGGGTTGAGTGCAGTCGCTTTGACTCGGACGAGGATCTCGCCCGGGCCAGGTTCATTGATTTCGCGGGAGCCGAGAGCAAAAGGAGCCTGTCGCGATGGAAGAAAAAGAGCAAAGTGCGGTGCGGGCATTGTAAAGATAGTGCTAAATCAAAGTCGGAGGTAGAGGATGTTGAGGAAGTAGAACAGTGAAGAGATAACGAGGACGAGCTTTACTTATATGCTGGCACGCATTGCCTCGACCGGTCAGAGCCACCCAAAGTATTAAAACCTCGTGTTGTCCGTGCTGTGAAGGGACAGGGCGTGAGGGAAATTGGAAAGAAGCGGGTAGAGTGTCCGGGAATCATGGTCTGGATCACTTGACGCCGCGGGAACAGCCTCCCTCTAAATGGAGGCTGATTGGAATGTTAGAGGTAGCACAGCACAGACATCCTTTTCAACCCACCTCCAGTTAGGGTCCGTTCACAGCATAGGAGATGAAAGAATGAATAAATCGGCGTGGATCACGGTCGGTGAGCTCCTGTACCACGCGGTCCTCTAACGAGTGCCAATAAGCGAATCGTCATCGTGGGGTAATTGGAAAAATGTGGTACATGGGAACCGGAATATCCTCCTTAAAATCTGTGGAGCAATCCCAAAACAAAACCATGGCCGTCAATCGAAACACACTGAGTAGCGTGTGACGAAACGGCGTACCCCTCGTGAAAATGAGGCTGGTTGGAATGAAATCTGATCCCGGTTCGGAAAGATGAACACCGAAGAGACAAGACTAAGCATCGAGGCATGTCCATGGACTTAGTGAGGACCAGGGCGTGGCGTCCATCTAGGGATAAAGGTGTACCGTGTGGACTTTCATCCGAACGAGAACGTGGCGAACGAGAAGGAAGGACGAGTAATGATGTAAAAAGACACGACGCATGGGGCATCAACGGACCAAAAATATGACGCCTCCACAGTGAGTCCAATAGAGAACGTCTGTGTAGAAAGAAAAAGAGCGTGCAATGCGGGCGTTGGACACTTTTCTAAAGAGAAAAACACGACGGACATGAACAACGCCGCTTACACGCCCGATCGATTTAGGCGATATTATAAGGAACCTTGAGCTTGGAGTACAACGGGACTGATCCGAGACTATTTGCAGGGACTGACTAACCACTTTGTAAATTGGAGATAAGCGTCAAGAAGCCCAGTTGAGACGATAGTTTGAATTTCGTTCGGTGCCTATGAGGGACAACGTCACTGGGTCGATGAAACCACTCACAGGCAACCTTGTCGCTTCTCGGAAGGCCTTGGCGAAACTAGTCAAAGTGCCTGACGCTTCCTCTTCACACCCGGGATAATGGACGGTCGGAACAAGAATTGTGCCAGATTGAGACTTTTGAGGCAACCACGCGAGCGCAAAATGATCTACTCCAAGTGGCGTGAATGAACAGGTTGTCCGAGGAGCAGTCGGCTTACCGCTGGAGAGAACAAGCCTATCTACAATCGATGACGCATCGACATAGTCATAGACGGACCATTTCCGGGCTTGTTGGTGGGACACCTTGAGTGAGCCCCGGAACCGCCGGAGGCTAGTAACTTGCTTACCGCGTCAACATCGGTGACATCGGCACTTGGTACATGAGGGTCGTGGTCCTCACCAAGATCCCGGACGGGAAGCCATGATGAACGCTGCTAATTGGGAAATTGATGCCGGTGTGATACGATTCAGTGGTGGTTAGTAATGTGGTCCGATCGTGAGTCTGAAAAGGGTACCCGTTATTAACGGCGAGGAGTGTAGGATGAACAACGACTGGCCTGGGAGCATAAACCCAGTGATACTCTCATGATTTCACCAACTATCATATGAAGTTTTGCGACCAAAAAGGGGGGAAGGAGACGCACTCGAGTCATAATACCAGGTGACACCGCGGTGAATGGTTTTCCAGTACGGTGGACTGTTGCTGGCCCGCGCCTTTATTAAAATGATATCATGATTAAGAGAAGAATGCTTCCTTGCTAATGGTGCCGCGTTTTATCATCAGCAAAGTGAACGTTTATATACCATAGCCCAGTTAGCCGGTTCTGTCTTCGTAAGCAGCCTAAGACGGTGGGTTCTAATCCTGGAACGAATGACCTCTGCTCTCAACACCCCATCAGTAACGTGACTTCGAAAAGTTCAAAGCAGGGACGCGTCTCATGTCAGGTGACTCGTTGGTCTCAAATTTCCCACGGCTTTCTGCGCTTTCTACAAGCTTTCGACTTAGCCACCGGAACGTGTTGTAGTATTCGTTCGAGTGTACACGAACCACAACTCACTACAGTAATTGCTATCATGCATCTTTCGGAGAAATATGGAGCCATCGGCGTAGTGGGAATCACAAGATCAGAATCATCAGATGGCAGCTCTTTATCCGGATAAGTTTATGACCACTTCCTGACCCCAAGGGAATCCTCGTTACTATGTCCCGGAACTGATGGCCAGCTCCAGACGATTCAGAGGAATGAAAATACGCTTGCCCTTGACGATAAACCGGTTACCCAGCACCCTGATGTCGGATGTAGACTTAAAATAAAGCGTTGGGAGCAATCGGTGTTCTCCTTCCGTAATTATAACCCACCAACTCCTTTTCGTACGAGATGGCTATCAACAATGCGGATCTGTCAGACGTCGTCTCCCCTCTAGAGATCAATGAACGAGGCAAGACACCGAAGCAACTCCCTTTAGAGTTCTACCAACACTTTCTGTCCAATGCCACAAAGAAAAGGAAACCTAATGCCAGTGAGGCATCCTTCACTATCAACGTGTAGCGTTGAAAAGCTGATGGATCTTGCAGTCCGTGGGCTTTTCCCTCTGGAACAAACACCAGGACTTATCTCCCTGCTTGCGGGAAAACCGAACGCTGCCATGTTTCCCTTCGAGTCGTTCTCGTTCTCAGTCACGGACCCCCTTGACTCTTCCCGATCGATCCCGCTCTCCCTCACGGGTCCAGATCTCGCTGAGGGACTTCAGTACGGCCCGACAGCCGGATTGTCACGCCTCAATGACTGGCTCGTTGGCTTGCAGCAGCATGTACACGGAAGAGGGAGAACCGAAGGATGGAGACTCACGATTGGGAACGGGTCCCAAGACACGATCTACAAAGTCGGTGCACTTCGTTTTCGCTAAGCTGTACTTGTTAATTTTATCCAGGCAGTCAACGTGATCATGAATCCCGGAGAACCAGTATTGATCGAGGCACCTGTATATTCGTGAGATTCCACCGGCAGTGCTACTCTGACCAAGCCACTCATTGCTTTGATTAAAAGTGGCGCACTCCCCATTTTTCGCGCTCTCGACCTTGAACTTATTGGTCAGTGACACTCAGTTGCTAGGTACGGTCCCTCATACCGTTTTAGAGGTTGCTACGGACGAAGATGGCGTTCGCTCAGGCGACCTCCGATCCGTCCTTGAAAATTGGCCGAAGAATAAGCAGAAACCCAAGCTGTTTTACACTGTCCCGGTACGTCCACGATCGTTCTGATCGATCAATTTTATTTGAATAGTAAAATCAAAACGACAGTATGGTTGCAACCCAAGCGGCACAACAGCCACGATCGAGCGTCGGAGAGAGGTACTCCAATTGGCCCAGGAACATAACTTTCTGATCCTCGAAGGTTTGTTGCCAATCCTTCTGCCTGAGTGTGCACGTGAAGAGATCTATTGATCCAGACGACCCATACTATTACTTGTATTTTGGCAAGGATGAGCGACCGCCTTCATACTTTACACTGGAACTCGACACAGCTGAGTTGGGTCGCGTGATCCGCTTCGACAGTTTCTCCAAGATCCTCTCAGCAGGGATGCGGGTGGGTTTTGCATCCGGTCCAAAGCCAATCCTGGATGCCATGGACGTCTATGTATGTTCTTGTTTACCCACCTATCGCATAGGCAACGTGTGGTGATTCATCTAATGTTTGCGGCTTTAGACCGGATTTTCCAACCTTCAGGGGTCTTCCCTCGTTCAAGCTATCACACTAGCATTGGTGGAGAAATGGGGATACGAGAGTTTCCTGGCGCATACGAAGGCTGTGTCAGAGTTCTACAGAGAAAAGAGGGATGCGTTCCAGAAAGCGATGCAAACTCATCTCGGAGACCTTGCAGAATGGAGAACGCCGGAGGCAGGAATGTTCTTTTGGTAGGTCTCTCACTTCGTACACTCAACGTTGTCGGTGGCGGATAAGGCATTTCCACCACCGAGCGATTCGCCAAGATCATGTATTGACGGGTACGCATTCACGCAGGTTCAAGCTCTTGATCAGTGCCGACCCAAACGAGGAAGGCGATTCAAAGGAGCTGATTCAGACAAAGGCATTCGAAAACGGGGTCCTCGTCCTTCCAGGTACAGTTTTCCTTCCGAACGGACGCAGAACGGCCTACGTGAGAGCAGCATTCTCTCTTTGCACGGAAGAACAAGTCAATGAAGCGCTAAGACGGCTTAGAGAGGTCTTGTTGAGGGAGCGAGCGGGGAAACAGCAGTCGGGGTGATTTGGTAACACAGAAGAATTTACTAACCTCATGATGTAAGGAATGAGAAGGTTGATTGGTAATCGGGGCCCTACACGTTGCGCCTTACCCACCGTTTCGAGTTGTCGAACAGGTAGGCACCTAAATGTCAGCTTCGCAGTGGTAATCCCTGTCTAGGACTGCCGACACTGCTTACTTGGATCAGTCTCCTCACGACTCACACCCGGTTGTGACCCCGAGCCTCCGGCTTACTGATGTTGAGGACCTTGGGGACGTCTCCGGTGGCGCAGGCGGACTCGCCAGCTTCCCGGTCCGGTGGGTCTCATGCACACGCACCGTCAGTGGTGCGGCGGAAACTTGCCACCTGTCGAGCATTCTAAACACGCGACCGCCAAAGACAATCTGACTACCGGCGGTTTCCGAATTGACCGCAGTTGGCAGTGAACGTGGACTACGTGTGTTTTATGACTCGTATGACCGTACATTCCTTGCAGCTTTCACATCGTTCGGCCGATATCGAGGGCCGTTCGAGCGTAACATAACGGCCCCTTTCCGGCATGTTCCTACCGGGAAGCAAAACGATAAGGCAGTGTCAATCTCGAGAGCACGACCTGTCTATTACCACATGACGGAGACTCGGACATAACCATTTCGATAATCACAATGGGGCGAACGTGATCTGACTACTTTAACTTGTCGTTGAGTCATTTTGGCTGATAGAGACGTGCTTGATCGGCGACATTTGCTCATGACATACGTGAAATTCCGCACCCACCTCATAGTACATGTCTCCACCCACTGCCCTTCCCACCTATAGCCCGAGACCTTTGAGACCTAAAAACTAATCAAGGACTCCCACATGCCCCGCTGGTATATGAACGGCAGATTGAATGTATGGACATCGCACATACTGGAAAGTATTACGTTCAAACGTTGCCTCCTCAAATCGACCGCGAACCCTCTCAGACCCTTAGTAAGTGAATTTACTACCACCACGCTGGCAATGGACCCATGATTGAGATTGCGCCGTCATTGAAACAACCGACGGTCATGACCCACTTCGGTAGCTTGCCTTGTGCATTCGTAGCATTGAGAATCCACGCTTGACTTCCATTGGAAGGTAGCCTGGCGTGCTATCTGTTCTCGCAGGGGAACCGAGCCATGATGCATGCCCTTTGACTTCCATTTCGTTCATTGCCGTTTTGCCGTACCCTTGAAAGGGATGACCACTTAGCTTCTTTAGCTGTCCAGCATGTGTTGCAACTCGCACCGACATACCAGCCCCAAAGGGAAGGGCCCTAAGTAAGGGAACAGGTCACGGGATTGCAGGAGTACATACACGAACGGAAGGGCGATGAGGGCCGGGGTGACGATCAGGGTTGATTCGCAGGACCTAACAGATAAAATAGCAGTCACACACCTAATCAGGGATACTGAACCGGAGTTGTGGGCGTGGCTGTAGGGTAATGCGGCCCTTATAAACTCGGAAATTTGATTGTTATAGAGAATCCTGCCTAGCCGAGAGTGGCGTCCGGAGTCGGGGTGACGCACCCTGAGTCCCAGCAGGCTCATAAAACGCTGAAATAGAGTGGGGTGACGCCCTGCTCTGCAAGTCAACACCGCACTATAGGTAAGCGATACCTGATTCGGGCGAAGAGCCACCAACCACCGCTCACAAGAACTTGTCACATCAAAGGGATAGAGAATGAGCGGCGACATGAGTCGAGCGAGGGTGGGTGAGTTACTACAGGTTGCGATGCGACCACGCCCACCTTCTTCATCCGTTCAGAACGTACACTGATCCATTCTTCGAATGGCTAACCTAGCCTTCGTCGGCTGCAACTCCCTCAGGATCAACGAACTGCGTAGCGGCTTCCTTGATTCAGGTTCAGGCAGTACCGGTGAGTCCCATAAAGTGGCAGACTTCCGTTGAGGACGGGCACGGGCTGGGCTAGCCGGTGAGTTCGGACACCTTGGGTTGATCAGGGATGTGCCCAGTCAACTTATCGCCGGAAGAACGGGTCCGCATACAGTCGACAGAGTTATGCACGGATCATTTCCGGGATCAAAGGCTTCAAAACGCACTTCAAGTTGAGTCTCGGAACTGCCCAAGGCAGAAAAAATTTCTTACCGCGTCACAATATCGGTGCTTGGTACACGAGAATCGTGCTCGTCGGACGGGAAGCTGCAACTAACCGGTGTCATGCGAGTCAGGGATGGTTAGTAATGTGTCCGATTGACGGTGGGGACGTATAATGGATAATGACCAGCCTGCGACCAACCCGGCCGTGGTGTATTACATACAATTCCACCAAAGCAAGACACTGCTGAGGCTGCTCTGATGATGTGCGGTGTCGGACAAGGTGCGTACTAGAATCGATCGAAATAGTGTTTACGTAGGCGCATCGTCGGAGCTTGAAAAGCGCCATCTCCACTATGCTGACCGACACCAGTAAACGCTCGTGCGAACGTGTAGCAGCCACACTATGAGTTGCACTGTACGATAGATCGTTGTTGTCTTTTCATAAAATGATATTATGGTTCAGGTCAGTGAAACGCTTCCTCAGGATATAGTTACCGCTGTGTTCGATGACTAGAGTAAACGTATGCATTGGATCTTCAGTCAATTTAGCTCCTGTCTTGTCGATGCTGACGCGCTGACGAAATAGGAAAGAGCAGCCAACTTCACATGTTCAAGTTTTTAGCTCGGCCCCCGGCGGAACGTGCGAGCCAACTTGAATCCTCAATGCCCGACCGTCCTTGATAATACCCAGGCCCCAGTCTAGTACCCCGATGTCGGATGCAAACGAGAAATAAAGCACTGGGATATCAGCTTTCTCCGAGTCCTTCCGTAGTTACAGCCCACGAACTCCTCTTCGTGCGAGATGGCTATCAGCGACGTGGATCCGACAACCGCTGTGTCCACTCAGGAGGTCAACGGACAGTCCAACACACAGACACCCGGGCCAAAGCAACTC
The DNA here is from genome assembly GCA_038090475.1 of Wakefieldia striispora. Lineage (NCBI taxonomy): Eukaryota > Fungi > Basidiomycota > Agaricomycetes > Agaricales > Hymenogastraceae > Wakefieldia > Wakefieldia striispora. The sequence continues at coordinate 44,058 of JBBPMU010000069.1, read as the reverse complement.
CCTCTAGAGTTCTACCGGCACTTCCTGTCCCATGTCACAAGGAAGAAGGGACCCGGCGGCAGTGTGTCATCCCTCCTGACTCATGGATAGCGTGAAGTTAATCGTTCTCGCAGTACATGGTCTTCTCCCTCTGGAGAGAACGCCAGGAGTTATCTCCCTGCTCGCGGGGAAACCGAACGCTGCTATGTTTCCCTTCGAGTCTTTGTCCTTCTTGGTCACCGATCCTCTTGACCCTCCGCGATCAATCCCACTCTCCCTCACCGGTCCAGATCTTGCTGAGGGACTCCAGTACAGTGCGATACCCGGACTGCCACGCCTGATCGACTAGCTCGTTGGCTTGCAGCGGCACGTGCACGGAAGAGGAAGAATCGAAGGATGGAGACTCACGATTGGGAACGGGTCCCAAGACATGATCTACAAGGTTAGTGAACTTCGTTTCCGCTGAGTTGTGTTCGATAAATTTCACCTAGGCAGTCAACGTGATCATGAATGCTGGAGAATCAGTGTTGATCGAGGCACCCGTATATTCGTGAGATTTCATTGGTGGTGCTACTGTCGTCAGACCACTGATCCCTCTGGATTGAAAGTGGTACACTCTCTATTTTCTGCGACCTCCACCTTGGACTTGTTGGTCAGTGACATTTAGTTGCTGAGGTACAGTCCTTCATATCGTTGCAGAGGTTGCTACGGATGAAGAGGGTGTCCGTACAAGTGATCTTCGATCAATCCTCGAAAATTGGCCGGAGAGCAAGGAGAAGCCTAAGCTGTTCTATACTATTCCAGTACGTCCACGCTCACTCTGATTGATCAGTTTTATTTGAATAGTATAATCAAAACGACAGTATGGTTGCAACCCAAGCGGCACAACAGCCACGATCGAGCGTCGGAGAGAGGTACTCCAATTGGCCCAGGAACATAACTTTCTGATCCTCGAAGGTTTGTTGCCAGTCCTTCTGCCTGAGTGTGCACGTGAAGAGGTCTATCAATCCAGACGATCCGTACTATTACCTGTATTTTGGGAAGGATGAACGGCTGCCTTCATACTTTGCACTGGAACTCGAAACACCCGAGTTGGGTCGCGTGATCCGTTTCGACAGTCTCTCCAAGATCCTCTCAGCAGGGATGCGGGTGGGTTTTGCATCCGGTCCAAAGCCAATCCTGGATGCCATGGACATCTATGTATGTCCTTCGAGTCGTTCATTCCGCCTGCCACATAGGCAACGTGTGATACGGTCCATGAATCATCTGATGTTTGCGACCTTGGACTGGATTTTCCAATCTCCAGGGGTCTTCCCTCATGCAAGCTATCACACTAACATTAGTGGAGAAATGGGGATACGAAAGTTTCCTGGCACACGCGGGGGCTGTGTCAGAGCTCTACAGAGAAAAGAGGGATGCGTTCCAGAAAGCGATGCAAACTCATCTCGGAGATCTTGCAGAATGGAGAACGCCGGAGGCAGGAATGTTCTTTTGGTAGGTCTCTTTCACTCCGGACGCTCAATGCTGCATGTCATGGGCACGCCTGAAGCATCCTCTCCGCCGAGCAATACACCACACCCCCATGGGCTTCGTTTGCGGATGCATGTATGACATCGATTCGCGAAGGTCATGTATTGACTGGGTGCGCATTCACGCAGGTTCAAGCTCTTGATCAGTGCCGACCCAAACGAGGAAGGCGATTCAAAGGAGCTGATTCAGACAAAGGCATTCGAAAACGGGGTCCTCGTCCTTCCAGGTATAGTTTTCCTTCCGAATGGACGCAGAACGGCCTACGTGAGAGCAGCATTCTCTCTTTGCACGGAAGAACAAGTCAATGAAGCGCTAAGACGGCTTAGAGAAGTCCTGTTGAGGGAGCGGGTGGAGAACAGTAGTCAGGGCGATTTGGTAACACAGAAGGATTTACTAACTTCGTAATGCAAGGAACGAGAAAGCTTGATTGGTCATTTTGGATGCTACACGTTGCATCCTGCCGTTTTGAGTTGTTGAACGCCTGGAGTCGCGGGTAAGCATCTAAATGTCAGCTGCGCAACGGTGATTCCTGCAGGACTACTGACTCCACCTACCGTCCGGACCGTCGACTCCGAGACTCCGGCTTATTAATGCTGAGGTCGTGCTGCAGGCAGATTCGCCAGCTTCCGGAGTATTCAATCATGCATATTACCCGTGGTGGCAAAAACTCGTTATTCGGGTATGTGACTCGTCCTGGAATTCGAAACGCGCCCGTCAAAAGACAAATTGCTTTCCCGTTTCCGACTTGACCGCAGTTGACAGTGAACGTGGACCACGCGTGTTTTATGACTCGTACAGCCATATTTTTTGTGACCAACTTTACGGTGTATTCCTCGGCCGATACCAAGGACCGTTCTCGCGCAACACAATCCCTTCCAGCATGCTCCCACCATGGCCTGGGAAGCAAATGTTGAGGCAGTGTCAATCTCGAGAGAACGACATACTTACAACATGATGGAGACGACGCCACTTCTCAAAGACCACAATATGTACAACGGCAAAGGTGATAAAACGAGCAGGTACTTCAGCCTGTCACGGTGAGTCACCTCGGCTGATACGTACTTGGCGAATTTCGATCTTAGCATGTATGGAATTCCGCGTCCACATCACAGGATGCGTGTCCAACTACTGTTTTCGTTTTCCCTAGAAGCACCCGCAAGACAAGACCTCCGACGCCTAACTATTCAGGGCCTCCCACGCCTCGCTGGCATAGTGAGAATGGACTAACATCGCACAAGCTGGAAAGTACATATTTCAAACGTTTCCCCAAGTGGATCGCGGATCTTCTCGAACCGACACCCTTGGCGCGAATTTATGTAAGTTTCACCAACACGTCTATGACTCGATGGGCCCGTGACTGAGGTTACGCCGCCATGACGGCCATGGCCCGTTTCGGTGCTTTGCCTTGTGCTTCGTAGCGCTGGGAATCCGCGCTTTGACAGGCAGCCTGGGCGCGCTGTCTGTTCTCGCAGGGGAACCGAGCCATGCTGCATGCCCGTAACCGGGCGGCCCATTTACTCCTGTTCCGTTCAAATTCAAGCCGCTTCGCTAACCCTCGAAACACCACCACTTGGCTTCTTTGCATCACGCCGACATATGTATAGCCTAAGGGAATGTCCCTAAGCAGTTCCAGGAGTACATGCACTAATGGGAGGGTGACGAAGGCAGGGAAGCAGCCGATCAGGGTCGATTTGCAGGATCCAGTGGGTTAGGCTGGGGGGGCAGGGGGCGGGCCATCAGGAAAATGGTGAAGAGAGGATAATTGATTATATTCATGAAAGGGGGGTTGATAATCAATGACAAGGAATTATGATGGATTGTCTTTCCTATCATGTCAATATAATGCTATATCTTTTCTTCACCATTTTCCTGATGCAGCAGCCTATGTGGTGGCCACATGTCCAAATCTTCAATGGTGCAGGGCTCTCGGCCATCACGATGTTTATGAATTCAGTATTTTGATCATTGAATAGAGAATCCAGCATGTGCGTAGTAAGTGAAATCCAGAGTGCTATTGGGATTGTGCACCGTGTCAAGTGGACCCATAAAATGCTAAACGAAAGTGGGGCGGTACCCGCCTTTCCAAGTCAAGGCTGCGAAACACATGTAAGCCAAATCCGACTTAGGGCGAGTGGGAACGGGCGAGTGAGAAAGCTGAAAGCCAAAGAAGATGCCAGAGGGACACAGAGAACCCCTCTCTCTAGTAGCCCGGAGCACGACTCTCTCGTACTGAAGGGATGCGTGGTTTTCGCCCGACTTGATACATGAAGAACTGATGCGTTGTTTGGACGACCCACATTATTGGTTTCGTTGCAGTGGCGACCTGCGCCCACCGTCTTATTCCCCGCTTGAGTGAGCTACCCGGAGTTGGGAGAGCTTCTCTTCGAGAGCTTCTGGAAGCGGATGCGTTTCGGTTTGGCGTCAAGTCCAAGGCCATCATTGGCACCATTCATGTTCGTCCCCTCACCGATTCCAAGAAGCGTGGAAGATGATGCTTTCCTCGGCTGGGGGGAACAACAGACAGCTCGTCGAACTTGCAAGCTTCACATCGGCGGTATAAGCTGTGGCACTCACGCTGGCCGAGCAACGGGGGGATACGACGGGGGATACGACGGCTTTGAAGTATTTACGCGAAAATGTGCCAAACGTGTCCAGGACCAAGAGACAGTTCCGACGACCTGAAGGTATTGAGGGAACACCTCTCAGAGGGGGAAAACGCAGGGTGTGACACACGCTCGCTCTCCACGGAATTGCCCCTTTCCAAAATTGTACTGTCGTTGCAGCGCGTGGATTGCGTGGATAAGCATGAGTGGCCCTTTCTGAGCCTTACCTCGTTTTGGCTAAAGCGGAGTTCTGGCGCTCGCTCACGGGAACGGCCAGCTGAGTCTCTTCTCATGTGAGCGTTCGCATTCTCGATGACTCACCATAAGAGATGGTGTACACATGAAGCCCTGAGGAGAACGATAGACGTGGGAGTAAGAAATGTATTGTTACGACTAGCCAACTGTAGAACTGTACGTTGGTGGCATACCGATGCGTGACACAGTGAGAAGAAAAGCTGGTTATGGTCCTAAAAGGCGTTCCAGATAATCAATCTCTGAATCTCCGCGAACACTCGATATCACTTGCGCAGCACGCCACGGATGGGTCCCTTATAAGGCTCCTCAGGCCCACCAGTGCTGTATCCAAACCGTCTGTATAACACCAAGGTGAATATCCATCACTTCTACTCACCCTGACGACCCACAGCTCTTATCTCCCTTTTGTCTGCTGATATTGGTTTGACACTCATTGTCACGTCATTCTAGGTTCATTCGTAAAACCGAACACAGACTTTATTACCTTAACCTACCTAACAAAGACACGATCATGGCTATGGTTGATATCCCCGTTCTCGTGAACGCATGCGTTTTGGTTAAATGCTCCAACTGCGGCAAGACTACCTGGAAGGTACGCGTTTCCTTGGAAATGTTTTGTAATGTATGGTCTTCTATCATGCGTGGCGGTCATATACGCCTACACCGAGGATGGGATTGTATACGGATTTGTCTAAGTTGGCCTATCTTTCTGACCGTGCGCCCGCGGATGTTGCACTTATCGGTGGAGCGCCCGCGGTTGAACTTTCCTCCTACATGATTTGATATCGTTTTATGCTGAACTGAATCTGATACCGAATCGAACAGGGATGCGGTCAACATGTGGAGTCGGTGAGTCGTCATGTCAATTGGGTACTCGTCGTGTCAAAGTATAGATTTGGGATGGGGCGTCGCTTGTCAGCTGACTCAGGACGGCGTAAGGGAGGGGATTGCTATTTCTACGTTATGGTTTGATGCGGTCCCTTTTCGAAGACACCCCCATCGCGGCCTCCTCAAACCATTCCCATTTCCAAGACTTCGAGTGTTCGCTTGGGAGTTGGAGAGGCCCCCCAAATCTATAAACGCACGACGACCCGGGACACCGTTTACTGACAAACTTGATGCGACTAGGTGATGAAAGATGTAAAAGAGGAAGACAAGTGCGTGTGTCCTCGTGCGTAAGATGGTGTAAGCGAGCGGCTGGGTAATGAAAAGCAAACGTACGCGAGGGGAGGGGGTACCTTCGATGATCATGTCATTGATAAACTGTGACGAGAGATCCAACTTGCGATATACTCTTTTATTAGGCGGTGTCCGGTGTCCCGTCAATCACCAATAAGCTTGCCTATAGCAAAGCATCCAAGCCCGACGCAGCTTTCCATCTACCACCACACCACCTCAACATTACAGCCATATTATCCTCTTTACTGTCAGATTGCTGTTGCCTCAGTGCCTTTCATGTCATACAAGTAGCAATGCCTACGAACCCAGATCCGCTCGACACCGCCCTCGCTGGTGAACCGGCTCAGCCCTTTGATCCTCCTGGCTCTGTCCGGATGACCCAGGAGCTGCACTTTCTATACAGCGATGACAGGCGTCCAAGAGTAAACCAATATCTCCGCAGCCACCGCGTTGGGAAGGGCCAGCACGGCGAAGTATGGGTGTGTTGGGACCTCTTGAACAATCGGCGCGAGGTGGTCAGTTCCCCCCATCCGTCCGTTCGCGTTCGTACCCTCAATATCCCTTCCAAACACCTATTAGGCAATAAAAGCCGTAAAACGTAATAATCCACGCGCCGAGAAGATGAATCTTCTTCGCCGGAGAAACCTCCCTACCTCCCCTCATACCCCTCTCACTGACAAGCTTAGTAGCCTCGAACAAAAAATCCGCAAGGAAATAGCTATTATGAAAAAGTGTCGCCATGGCCACATCGTCCGTCTCCTCGAGGTCATCGATGATAAGCTAAACGATAGAATCTATATGGGTAAGCAGCCCCCTTTCAGTTTCTCTCGCGAATCCGGCAGATTTTCCTCCCTATCTACTTCCTGACTCCGCGTCATGGGCGAGTATCTCGAACGAGGAATTATGACCCCCTGGCTGCAGCTCGGGACACGGTATGATAGGATGGCCTGTTCTTTCCCCGAATCCCTCCCGTTCATCACTCTTGTTTCTAGTCATGGAGTACCTCGGTGGCGGTGAAATCAAGTGGCGCAATGAGCACAATCAACCAATCTTGCAGGTCGACCAATGCCGACGAATTTGTCGGGATGTCATCCTTGGTCTAGAATACCGTGCGCTGGTTGTTCATTTACCCTGTGGCTACGTACCTTTGACTTTTTTCTGGCGTTCCCACTCCACAGTGCACTATCAAGGAATCATCCACCGTGACATAAAACCGGCAAACCTCCTCTGGACTGCGGACCGCCAAATGGTCAAGATCACAGATTTCGGGGTTTCCCATTTTTCCTACGCGCAGCGCTTAGCTGCTGCCGGACGTGGCCAAGTTGCACTTGATGACCCGAATGACCCAATCCTTCTGGATGATTCCGACCTATCAAAGCGTGCTGGTACTCCCCCCTTTCTTGCCCCTGAGGTGATCGCAGAATATACAAGTACCGAGCCATCACCCGTAATTTCGGCTTCTACTACTTCCACTACCCTGCACTCCAACAAATCTGCTACACACATCAACTCGACGTCTACCATCAAGGGTTCACCCAACCTTCCCCGGCGTCAAGCCATCACGAAAGCCATCGATGTCTGGGCCCTCGGTGTTACCCTGTACTGCCTCTTGTTCGGACATATTCCATTTAGGGCTCCGGATTCCAGCGAATACGTATTATACAACGTCATCTGCAACAACGACTGGGAACCAGATGTATACATGGGAAGCGATCGAAAGCCGACAGGTGGTAGGCACCCGCACAGGACGCACGAAGCGAGTATCGTCATGAATCTTTTGGACAAGTTCCTCCAGAAGGACGTCAGGAGGCGTATTACACTCGATGATGCCAAAGTGAATGTTCTTCCCTTTCAAGCCGGACGTCATACTAAACTTGATCTTAGCGCTATCCTTGGTTTCTGAGTGACATCCCGAATCCAGGCGAATGGCTCAGTCAGACCTCACCGAGCAAGAACGACATTGTCGTCGTCACGGAGAGCGAGACTCGAACGGCTATGACAACAGCAAGGTTCACCTGGGGTTGGCACAAGCGACTCACCAACCGTATCTCCTCCCTCTTCCGTACCGCTCGTACGCCTCGTACGGCCCATCCGAGCGTCCGAAACGAAAACGACAACGCCCGTGGTGTTGACCCGCTCTCTCCTGTCGTTCCGGTTGGACGACACAAAAAAGCTATTGCTCGCCTGCCAGAAGCTGATATGCAGGCAAACCAACAAGTTCCTTGCTCAGCTACCGTACGGAACGACTCGACACCGAACATGGATCGAAGAAGGGAGAAGTCTATTGAAAGATGGGCGCGATCTGCGGCCAACGCTTCTTCCCAAGACTCAAACTCGAACTCTGTACGGCTCGCGGCCGGCCGGCGCGGTTCTGAGACTCTCATTCCACCCGGGGAAATCCATTCTCAGTTCCATGCGGATTCTTCGCGCTCAACGGGGTCTCACAGCCGGCCTTCAAGTCGCGGAAAAGAAGTCTCAGGCGCCCCGTTACAGAATGACGGGCGCTCGCGTCATCGTTTTTCCCTTTCATCACTGTTGCGTCCCCACTCCTCTCACAAAACTCCTTCCCAAGCTTCCTCACCTCATGATTCATCTTCGGGCGTCTCTATTTTCCAGGAGAATGCACTGAAACCTGGACCGTCCATTGATTTCATGGCAAGGAGGAGTGACGAGGTGCTGCGACATCATGGAAAGGAATCTTCACGGAGCGTACATCACTGTCATGGTGCTTTTACCGCTGCGCGGCGTGCATCAAGCTGGGGTGAACCAATCAACTATGTGGAAGACGTGACAAGCCTCAATTCTGGTGAACAAGATGGAATAGACGATGATGTTATGTTCATAGGAGCTGGTGGTGTAGAGCCCACCACTCTTGTGTCAAACCTTCCGTTCGGTCTCAACCAGGCGACAGAAGTCATTAACTATAACTCCAGCGTCTTGCGGCACCCACAGCCAGAACGGTTACAACTTGGGCCATCTCTTCATATGTGCTGCGATGTATCCCCTCACGATTGCGCACCTAACCGTCATCATCGTTCGGCCACGACCAGCCCAAGTCCGCTCCAGCACGTCACATACGAGTCGGATTTTAATCACGCAAGCGAGGACGAATACGATGATATCGATTCAGACTCTAGTTTCTTCCGTGACACGCGTAGGAAACATGAGCGAGAGGCGTTCCGTGCTAACGTCAGCCAGATGTATGAGGAGGAAGACGATGAAGAAAGCGATGAGGACGCGATTCCAATCGAGGTCAAGCGACGTCGGCCGTCGGTCTCAGTCACTGCCGCGTCTCCACCGCCGCTACCCCCGGTTTCGGATCACTCGGAGGATGGGAATAGATGACGATGGACGTGTCGGTGCCTCTGCCCCTAACGGACACTGATCGCCGTTTGTGCACGCAGATTACAGTTTTCTATTATTCAATTCCGCACGAGCGGTTTTCATTTTTTCCCCCTCCTTTCCCTCTTTGGCTCACATCATACCGTTGTCCAAAATAGATACGCGCCGATATGTACGTGGTTTCACACCTTGTCTCGCCTTCCTTCCCACCCCCCTTTACACGTTTGCTATTCACCCTCGTTTTCATGGCCTGTTTGCTCTCTTATCGTTCTGATATCATGTCTTGACTTGACGCGCCCGGTGCTTCCATCACTGTATTTTGATACGATGTGATCGTGTTTTTATTCTCTTCGCTTTCCCTTGTCATCTCGCTGCGTTCCACTGCTTTTTTTCTCTAACAGGGCAGACGATATCACCGACATAGAGTTCAGGTCATCTCTCTCTTACTTCATAGATTACCACCCTCAACCGCTGACGACGAGTCAGACGCACTGATCTGGAGCTGGGGACTTTTTCTATAGATAGATACTCAATTATGCTGTAGTTGTATGAATACAAAGACGTGTCATCTACACTTGTTTGGCGAGCAAGCGGAAGAAGTCGTGGCATCGATAAGCATGAAAACATACAGAGCGCCGAGAGAAAAATAAGGAGGGAATGATGACGAGATAGGGTAGACAGGAAAAGAAGAGAACGAGTGGGAGTCATGAGATAGATATGCACATGCAAAAAGTGATGATCCAGCCCTGGATATAACCTGTTTCGTGAAGGGGGAATAGCATAAAGGGTCAAGGGAGAAATTGACCCGAAAGTGAAACGAGCGAACGAATGCCGAGCGGACAGATAACATGATAAGAGGCGCAACCTATGAACACGAAAGGACGCACAGAGACCCAAAAAAGAGGGTTCTGTCATCGCTGAAACGGTGGCAACCGAGGTTGTCGAGGTCGGTCTCCAAATCCACCCACGACAATCGTGTCATGGAACGTGAGGCGTTCACGTCGGCCAACCGCCCGCGATCCGTGCAGCGCCGTACCCAACTCTACCCACGATGCTCCACAGCACCGAGGTGCTATCGTAACCAAAGCCTTCTCCCGGCGCTTGCATCGTGTTGAAGCTCGACCACGCGGCTCGGTCATAATACGTCGCCCCGCCGACAGGCGCTGCTATGTAAGGTCCCATGATGAGGTACATGCACGCTGATGCGCCCATGCAGAACAACAGCTGTTTCGCGATGCCGAGTCCAAACAAAGAGCCGCCGCTCCCATCTTTATCGCCACCGTAGACGTATGTGTTATAAATGTTGTAAAACTTGTTCTTCTGCGAGCTGGGCCTTGGACCTGTCTTCGCAGACGCTTCGACGATCTGATCGATCACTGAGCACTCGAGGCCGAGTTCGGTTTTGAGTGAACGCCATTCCTCGGCAGCGTCCTCGGAGATACCAGAGGGGACTCCACCGATCGGAAGTTGAAGCCCATGATGCCATTTTTGGAGTACTTCGAGAGGTTCAGAGGAAGCAACTTGCGCATAGGATGGGGGGAGGTCATTATATGAAAGTCCACCTTTGGGAGTAGGAGGGAGAACAGTGGACGAGGACGAAGCAAGGGATTCCGCTTCGATAGGGGAGGGCGAACGAGACTGTTCTGATTCGACATCTGCCCCAGGTCTTCGTTCCGGTTCAGCGTCTGTTTGGACCTCAATGCTTGCAGTGATCCGAGGAATCGAGAGAAGCTCTGGTTTGGTTTGGATAGCGAAAGAGCTAACTGGAGGTTGCTGTGTTTGCATAGCAAAGCTAGCAGTGAAGATTTCAGGTTCTGGCTCGGTTTGCATCGCAGACGCAGTAGTGTGTTCGAACGCATGGTACTGCGTCGAAGCGTCTGCATACTCCTTCGTCTCTTCCAACGTGAGGGTTTCGGCTTTGGACCGACCTCCCACCTTCTGCGATGGAAATTAGCAACGAGGTATTTGTGACACCAAAGAAGATAACGCACTCGCTTCTTCCGGGTAATGATGGTCTGAATCACATCCTCTTCCTCACCCTCCGTATCCTGTAGGTCCTCGTCGTCAAGGTCGCCTTCTTCCTCTTCCTCTTCGTCCATTCCCCACGGAGTTCCCATCTTCCCTAGTAATTCCGCACCCAAACTCTTACTCATGCTCCCCCTGTTGCTGCCACCACCACTTCCGGGGCCTTGTCCGACACCCATTGCACCCAAACTCCGCATTTCATCCATCTCGAACCTCATCCTATCGATCGTTTCCTTGAGCATCAGGTTCTCCTGCTTTTGCTCGTCTAGTTGTGAGTGGGCTTGTTGGGCATGTGAGAGCTCCGCCTCAAGATGGGCGAGGCGCTCCTCATAGGAGTCGTGCTCGCGTAAGTACTTTTGAGCTTCGAGGGCGTGCAATGCGGCTGCATCCTGCAAATCCTTGAGCTCTTGGTCGCGCCGCCGAAGGGTGTTGCGGTAGCGTTCGGACTCGGCTGATCAAGACACGAATCAGAATGTCGTGTTAGACATTGCAACGAACGTGTCACGAACCACATTGTTCCTGGTATTGCTTCTGCAGCGATTGATACGAGATACGAGCATTCTCGAGACTCTTTTGCAATTTCGCGATCTCGCTTTCGAGGGCAGCCATTTGAGTGGAGTTGACGCGCTAGGAAGTAGCGTTAGTGTCCCGACGGGGAAAGGGGGCACTTGGGCGAATTTGAAATACGAGGATCAAAGGTCTGAACACACCTCTTTGGCTCTCAGTTCCTTCTCCTCTCTCTTTGTCGCGGTCAACTCTGTCTTCAATTCTTCCAGTCTTGCTTGCATCTCTTCCAAATCGTTGTCATGCTCCACGAGTTTGTTCTGCAGCGCGCGATCAGCTTCCATCAGTTTCCTGCTCAGCTCTATGTTCGCTTTCTGCAACGCGTCCACTTTATCAAGTGGCTCCAACGACACCGTCGAAGCAGTGGTAGAACGATCGAGTACGAGTCCTAGAGACGACTCATCGTCGCTATCCGAATCAGATCCGGAGTCGGATGCGAGTCGACGCGGCATGGGCAGCGACGAGATATTGTCCATGAACGCGTCCGTGCCACCCCTTGGATAGTCGAACGACTGTTCAAATGAGGTATCAGGTGACATGCTCCCTGGCGACATTGGCGTGTCACGATCGCGGTCCGATGTGCCGTAATGAAAGCCAATGGAGTTGAGAGGCTGTGATGCTGTCCGTGAATGTGGACGCGCATATGGTGGCGATGTAAACGAGGTGGAGCTGTTTGGCGATGTGACAGCGCTCGAGGGCGTTGTGGGGTTTGATGGTGCACGTGTCCGACCCGGTGCTCGTCCCCATGCAGACGGGCTCGTCGCCGACGACTGCAAGTGCAAACTGGTTAGCCACTCGCAAACGACACGCATGGAGACACAGAAGTAACACGGGTCATGAAACAACAAAGTGTACATGTATGCGCACATACCTCGTTATCACTTGATCCGCGTGACGATGATCCGTCGACACTCCGCCGCCGACTCGCCGGTGCAGGCCGTTTCGTCCAACTCGACGGTGCGCTCGACAACGGCGTCGTTCTCTGCCGTCTCGACGAATCAAATGCAGAAGGGGGCCCGCTCTGCAACGGCGTCTTGGGAGGCACGCTCGGCGGGCGGCTAGGCACTTTGGACGTCCCGACCGAGCCCTGGCTCGACGATCGCGACGCCGACTTGCGCCGCGCAAACGGGTGACGTCCCCGGACATTTGGAACAGTTACGTCGTCACTGTCTCCCCCGTCACTCCCTTCCTGTGGTGAGTCATCTGCACTCTCCTGCGCATACCGTGGCGACGACGGCTGTTCTGACGACTGGGTCTTGCCTGACGACTCGCGCGGGCTGTTCTTTGTGCGCTCGGCGATGAACTGGAGGAGGACTTGAGGTGTGACATCGATACCCGGGTTGCTCGCGAGGAGCGCGCGAAGCATTTCCATCTCGGAGTCGGTGAGGAGGTCGACGTCATTGTAGAGGTCGGAGAATTCGCGAATAACATCTGGAAGTGCATCTGCTGGTATGGTAGATTCTTGGGCCTGGTTGAGACGCGACAACGGGTGGGATGAAAATATTCGGATGAGGTCTTGTTCGATGTCGTGGATCGAGTCTCTGCTGCGTCCGTATATCGACTAGGCGGCACATCGTCACATACGACAGAAATGCGACGCGTCAAAAACACGTACCATGTTGCGGGCGCTGTGAACGGTGGCGAAAGTCAGGTAAATTGTACAAGGACGTTTCGAAAGCGAGTTGACCACGAAACCAACACTTCAAATTGAAATCCCACATTCGGTAGTCCACTTCCACCACACAAACCACAACAAGCCATTCACCGTCAAAGCGTCGAGGCTGTAGATAACTATTGTAATATACATTCAAACAAGGATAAGGCACATGGACACCCGTGTCTCTATGGCACCCCTTCACCGCTTTTCTTTGACATAGAAGTGTAGCATTAAGAAGCTCGCTATTGTGAACACCGCAAAGAATATTCCCAGAAGCGAAATATTCGGCCACCAAAAAGACTACAGTTCACTATGTATCAATTCCCAGTCATCAAAATCCCTTTGAGGACGTACCTGTGCACGGAGGCCGAATATCGACAAAATTGTGGCAGCGGGCACATCCAACTCGACGCCGTACTGCATATCCATCTGTCAGCCAAACGACGAGAAGAAGGTCGGAAGGGTCTCACCCGAATCTCTTTGAGCTGGAGGTACCTGAGTTCATTGACGGCGAGTGCCTCGAACGCAGCGTGGAAAAAGGAAACTGTGTGAAGCCACTGCAGGAAGGGTGTCACTGTCTCCCTGTTGATGAGCAGGCCGGTGAAGAGAAGGCTATCGACTCATGAAAATCACAATTGTTGCAAAGACCAAAAATACGCACTTAAACAACATGATCAGTGTTCCAACCAAACTCGCCAAGCTCGTGCTCTCGAATGCAATGGACAGCAATAATATCACACTTGCAGTTGTCAAATTGAACAACACCAGCGTGAGCATGAATTTCCAGAACGCAGGAACTGTGGGAACCAGTCCGACGAGGCCGTACACGATGCCACCAAACAAGAGGGGCGGAACCAAACGCAATGGAAGGATATCGAAGAGGACCTATATTCAGGAGATTAACATGAGATAGCCATCGAGAAAGAGAACTTGCTTTCGACGAGAAATAGGTAAACGTCGAGTAGTACCCGTTTGCTCTGCGGAGGAATGTCAGCATCGAGGCTACTCAGTCGAGTCCTCCATACCTCTCCCGCATGAACAGAATCCTTTCGTTCGCGAATAACCCCAAGCTCGACAGACACGAGAAACCAAACAGCGCCAGTGTGAAGAAGAATATTCCTGTATATATTCCAACCATTCAGTCACAAGAGAAACATGGGCTACAAGTAGGACTTACCAAGGCGGTTCTGGAAACCCGCAATATCATTCCCAACGTCGTGGAAGAAGACACCACAGATTACTAGTATCCGAATCAGAATGCGCCCAATCTAAGCGGCCCCAATGGTATCCAGATGAAGGACACTCACAAGCTAATCCAATACTGCCCAAATAATGAGCAGTCAACAGCGCGGGGTCCCTATACAGGTTCTTGAACGCCCTCCCGCTCAAGATCCTAAATTGGGTGCCCCAGCTAGCACTCCGCCTTCCTCTCAACAACCCAGTTTCGCCAACGACGTCGCGCATCTCCATCATGCCGACTCTTTCGCCATTGTCACGTATAGTGCCATTGGACGGAGCGCTTATTTCTCCAGGGGGAGAACTGGTACCAGATGGGGGGGCAGGTGAGTTCGCAGAACGAACAGCTTCGAATTCGGCTTGCATACGACGCGCAGTAGAACTCATTTCGTACGCGGTGACAAGCTCGGCGAGCTTCTCGGACAATCCACGATTTGCAGGGCTGCTCCTTCCGTTTCTGACAACCTCGATGAGTTGTGATGTCTTTCGCTTGATCGTGGAGCTTATGCTCATCCGGCGGCTGGACGATGATGAGGCACGCGTTTGCAGTTCTGTTTCATCGAGATCGGAAGATCTGGATAACAGCGCCCGTTCTTCATCAGCCCCAGTAGAATTCGAAGAAGGCAAACGGGTTGCACTTGAAGGATCCAAAGAGGGAGACTCCAAGTCATCCAAATCGTTGGCCGCGTTAACCGTTAAATCGACTGGGGAAACAAGTCAGGCACGAGGTGAACACCACCACGGGTAGAAGAACTTACTCAAATAATCTGCAATGTTAAATCCGACAGGACATCCCCTCCCAATGCTCTCCAACCACTCGCCGACACCCTGCACCTCGCCCTCAACCTCCCCATCAAGACCGGTGATAAGCCGAGGAGCTCTAATGGTCCTCATCGGACCGGCCCATACACACCTGCCCTTAGCCAACACGATCAACTCGTCAAACAACGCCACAATTCCGCTCCGAGGTTGGTGGATGGTGAGAATGACAGTGCGATTGTAAGTACGAGCGAGATTGGAAAGCGATTCAATGACGGATTGGGCGTTGTAAGAGTCAAGACCTAACTGAAATGACTAAATTTGTCAACGTCGCAAGTGTTCAGCCACTTACCACTGGTGGGTTCGTCGAGAAATAGAATAGAAGGACTGGTTACCAGCTCACAAGCAATCGAGACACGTCTTTTCTCTCCGCCTGAAATCGATCGTTTCCCTGTAGGGGACAGATTTATGCAACAAGGAACAAAGCTTACTCGTCAAAGAGATAAATCGACAGATGAGTTGTGACTACTCACCGCTACCACCAATTCTCCTGTCCATGATGCCTCTGATTCCTAGCTCCTCTAACGTGCCATACACTCTCGCAATCTTCTCGTCCTCCGACATTTCTCTCGGCAGTCTCAGTAGTGCGCTATATAAGACCGTCTCATAAACGGTCAATGTTTCCATCAGTGTGTCCTCTTGATCGACATATCCAGACACACGTCGAACTTGAGAAGGTGATACCGGTCGACCATTGATGAGAATCGTGCCGCTGACGGAACCAATCTTAGAGCGATGAGCCAATATATCGATCAATGTCGATTTGCCGCTCCCGGATGCACCCATAACAGCAGTCAAACTCCCGGGCCGTGCTACGCCACGAACATCTTTCAACACCTCTAGTCCATTGGGGAGGGTATATGAAAGTGATTTGAAGTGGACAGTGGCGGGTACATGCTCAGGATGCGAAGGCGGATGTCTTGGGTCCGATGGGAGAGCAATAGGTCCTGTTTGAGAAGTGGGGTGCGTGTGGCCCACGTACCAAAGAACTATAGGAGGGCACAAAGTAAATAGGTGAAAGATAAAGAATCACGCGGATAACGTACTTGCAACTGTCAGAATGACGATTAATCCAGCACCAGCACTGCTGAGCGCTATCCATTTGGTATTGTCTGGCTTGGCTGGGCGCTATAATTCCACATGTAATGAAACACAATTACAAGTGAGCTTTAAACAAGGACTTGAATCAAAACATGAAGTCGGATGACACACTTGATAACCGGGCACTTGGGAATAGTGCAAGCACTCCCCGCCATCGCAGTTGAGTGTAATGTAGGCGTCCCCAAAGATATCATTAATAAGAGAGTTCATTGCGGGCTCTTCAAATCGACACCCTTGGCCAGTCCTGCAGCTAAACGTGGCCGGCCCGCGGATTTCTTCGACAAGAAAGTCCGAAATATCTTGACAAAGACCGCTCAGTGAGAGCCGGAGAAAGAAGACAAGATGCCGTACCAACACTGCCTTCTTCGCCACAGAGGAACTTGCCAGGTATACACCTACACTTGATCTTGTCACAGGCATATGCAGTGGTGTTCGTATCATAACCTGGTTTAGACTCAGATATACAAGCCTCGAGACCACAGTAAAATGACTCTTGTTGGGCTGTCCAGAACTGGAAAGAACAGGTCGATGTCGCATTGTCGCAACTGAAAGTCACTTGAGGTGGCCGGTCCGGAAGCATGTCCAAAATCTTGCGGTCTGAAAACAGGATGAAGGCGGAACAGAACAAAAAAAATAGGATGACATACTCGTAATATCGCACATCTGATGGTTGTTAAAGACCGTTTCTCCGCCTTTGTAGCAAGTCATGTTTGCTACCGTGTCATCTTCACTACCATCGCGAATTGCACCTGGAAGGGGAAAGCCCACACAAGCAGCATCGGTCTTGCACACTTATCAGACAAGGGAAAATAGTAAGTGGGTAAACGGTGAAAATAATGAGGATGGCACCGTTGCAATTGATACCGCCCCAGCCTTCTCTACACTCGCAAGGATCGTTTTCTCTGAGAGGCCTATGTTCACCGTCCGCGAGAGAGCCACATTCTAGGATAATCCAAATGAACGTGGGCCGCAACGAAAGAGAAGGAATGTACGAGGAGTCAGACAGTCTATTCCACCCCAGCCAGGGGGGCACTTGCACTGGCCATCGTATTCATTGCAATAGCCGTATTGACCGCACGTGAACGCGGGGAGAAGGCAATTGAAGCAGGGAGGACATTCGTCTGGATGGACTCCTTAACAGGTCTCGCGAACTAAGACGGGACGAGAAACAAACCCTTAGGTTTGAACAACTAGGATAACGTATTTTGAGTCTGTTGTGGACGGCCGGAAGATGGAGCCAGTCACTCACAGAAGTTTGGTAGGAAGACAAGCCCGGAGAAGAGGAAGTGCTCCAGCTAATGTTCGAATTTGACCTTGCGACGACATGAGAACCTTGCTGGAGCAGAAGGAAGAGAAGTGAGGAGAGCACGGACGGTGCTCGTCGCATGTTGACACGTCGGAAGATTCCCCTCCGTGTAGACGCGGCACAAGTTGTGCTGCGCGGAATGACGTGGGAAATCATTGCCATTATGTAACAATTTCGAAGTACTGGCATATTACATAATCGAATCCGCGGACACTCTGTCCGAGTCTTTGAACAGCGGAGCCATGACTTACTGCGGCCAAACTTTTTCCGTTTCCCCCCTAGGTAAATGTGCTAGGCCAACTTCGTGCCCGAGGCCATCATACAATTGTGTAACCGAGGCGGTAACATTAATATTATTATCCGGTATCTTAGCCGACATTCCACTAAGCAATTGAAAAACAGAACTCAGGACTCTACATAGGACCAGGCACGGGAATAAGGCTATTATTTAGCCCCAATATGCTTCCGAGGAGCAGGAACACCGTTCGACCACTTGCTTGCCGCCGCCCTAGCATCGCGTATCATCGGACTTTCATGTCCATAGTGGACGAAACACCGCTTGCTACTTCCCTCACAATAAATTCCAGCTATCCAGTGCGGAATCTACTCTTCAAACCACCTGGACCGCCAAGAGCGAAGCTTCGTTCCATATAGCGGGTACCTCCTTTCATCTACCGGTGTTACGCCCGGTCCCTGCAACAACGCGAGATGGATTCAGATGGACGAATTCCTCATTGACGTGTCTCTTGGGAACAACGATTACTAATATCGATATCTTCGCGATGGCCACGACCATCCTTTCTCGTTTACATAGAGATTCATGTCTATGACAACCCCGTGCATATAACGATAGTGGACCCCAAACTGCCACTTGTATCCTCGTGCAAACTTGCCAGTGCTCCCATTTCAGGCACACTTAACTATGCATGGACTGGCAGGGGAACGAACTACCGTTTCGGATTCGTGGAGGAGTTGCCAGCGTTCTCGGTGATAATTGGATCCATCCTCCTCGGTGTCCCGGGGTGGTATTCACGCGCTGTAGAATGTCCTTCACGCCCTATACCCCTGGAAAAACATGTCGCTTCTGGGATGTGTTCTCTGCTTTGTGGTAGCTATCAGATGACTTTTAGAAGGTAATATTGTAACGACGACTTCCCAAATTGCGCCTCAAGTACATGCCAAGACCATACGCCGTTCGCGATCCATTGATAGCAAAAGTGGGCGAGACTGGTCTTTGATCTCTTGGGGAGGCCAATATTCCAAGGCTCTATCTGGTTCTAGAGATGTGGCACGCCGTCACAGCATTCCGGACTTCCGGGCTATCCCATTCTACATGATCGAGGAGCCAAAGAGCGGAAATTTCCTGCTCTATTGCACCTGCTTCTGCAACTAGCTACCTACAACTGTACTATCAACAATACTCG
Organism: Wakefieldia striispora; assembly: GCA_038090475.1. NCBI lineage: Eukaryota > Fungi > Basidiomycota > Agaricomycetes > Agaricales > Hymenogastraceae > Wakefieldia > Wakefieldia striispora. The sequence continues at coordinate 25,038 of JBBPMU010000069.1, read as the reverse complement.
AAGCCCGATTGAAAACTACGAGATTGTGTGAGAGAAGCATCTCAGACTCGTCAGAAGGTGACGTGGGAGGTATGTACTGACAATGAAGTGACGAAGGATAACATGTACTAGAGCTGATCCGACGGGGTACAGCATCAGTACCCAGCGTCAAGTGAGTACCCTCAAAATAGTATGTTATTCAAGTTGTCAATAGGCTCGGGTCATCGGCTTTCACTGCTCAATGACACGATGCTATTAAGAAAGTTCACCGCAGTCAACTCTGCCAACTTAAAATTGCAATTGGGGTTCGAAGTCGCGTTATTATCACTATTGGTAGCAGTATGCTGGACTAAGTCCGTGGGGCCCGGGGCTCGCAGGTACCATCCAGACCTATACTTGGAGATCAGAAGTGATCCTGAACTCAATGCCAGTGGGAATACGCCTGGAGATTGTCCCAGCACGTGTATACGAAGTGCAGGAACCAGCGAGGACATGAAGGTGCAATGTACCAATCCGGGGGACGGTACCACTAGTAGCTACATATAGTGCCATACTAGGTCGCCATCGAGCCGATTGGGACTAAGTATGTATCTTCGGAACATGGCCCAGCGGCAAAGAAGGAAAGATTAGGGGCGGAGGCTCTTGTACTAACCCCGAGCTGTGGTTGGCTCGCCCTCGGCCTCTCCGCCCAAGTTTGTAAATTTGAAATCAAACGAAGCGATAATGGCACTAGTACTGGCACGTACAGAAAGTTCTTAGATTGTCAGATTACCAATGTCGCCATGATGGCGGTCTATCTCGATTATAATGGTCAGTACGACTTACCGCAAGGTCTTGGCCTGCAACCTTCTTAGTATTGATATTCATTTTGGCCATAGCGTAGCCTAGTCTTGGCGTCACATCATTCGCGTTTCGCATATCCAGTGATGCGTCGTGTCTGACAATATTGTCATCTGGGAGTTGCGATTGTATCAGATGACATTTGATATGTCTTTGACCTCCCCGATCAATTTGTATCCCGCTCGTTGTCCAGGAGTCATGGTAGAAGAGGATGAAGATTGTCACAGAACAATCGGATTGCTGGGGTGGAATCGTGGTCGTGTAGACAAAATATGCGGCCGTGGTAAATTCTTTTACCGCCTCTCTCTCACCGGAGTCATTACTAGTATGTATTGTTTGGACTTTGAACGGGCTGAGTTCGCCTTCAGATTCCCCGCTGACACCAGGTATTGAGCTCACTCGACGGGCTAGTTGATCATTTACATCCTCGTGTAAAGGAAGAAAACATGAGCGTGCCAGTCTGCAAAGTACGAGACGGCACTCCGGCACCTCGAATACACTGCAGAGTCAACCTGATCCGTGGCCCAGAAAGCGAATCGAACTGTCAAACGTCAACGTGGAGACCCAGTTTTTTTTTAACATTGCAGACCCGGCGCGAAAACTCGTCTCAATCTGCCGTGAGTACGTGACCGAATTCTGTGAGCGCTGTCGGGACTGATATGTTGTAAAATGCAGTCATGCTAGACATAGGAATCAAAATCAGCGGCTCGAAGATGGGGTATCTGAAGTCCCCCTCCAGGACACGAGATAAGTGACAATAAATATTTCTCCAGTCATTCTTCCCGCAAAGTCGCTCCAAAGTCATGATTGACGATATGACAATGCGGCTTTCATAACTGCCTGAGTTGACCCCACGCCGACCCTCCAGGAAAGCATAGAAAGGCCATGAACAGGCATCGGTTGGGCACCAACCGCTCACAACTTTTCGTTGCTATCGCACTAGATAGCTGGGGCGACTACCGTGTGTTCCGGTCCAAATGTCCGCTACCTGCCAGCGAGGAAATGCCGAAGGAATATAAGGTCAGTATTATTAATTTATTGGGTCTCTGTTATGACATCCAGACACCTGTGTTATGTACCGATTCGAACAATGTCCGGAGCACCAGCCAGCTCATTTGGGATAGCAACTTCATTCGCACATCGTAGGTGGGTAATACTCGGTCGACGGCGGCACCGTGTTAATGGGGGCAACGTGGCGACCCCCATGAGGTCTTCATCGAGTCCACTCTCTCAAAACGGGGATCAAGAATGTCGTGGGTGTAACTGCCATATCTGTGATCCTAGGAAAATCGACGACGAATTTGGTTTGTGTTGCTTACGAATCTGCCCCTCTGGAGCCCTCCGTGTAATTTAGTGACTGATTGAGCACTACTCACCTCATGGCACGACTTCCGACTTCTGCAGAACCCACTAACCAGTACATCGGGACTTTTAAGGACTTTTTCCCGAGACACGCATGGGCCTGTGGCCCGTCATTTCGCCCTCGCCGACTCCGCAGCCGGCATTGACGGTGGCAACTTGACACATCGGCGGCCATTGTGTGGCTGCTGCAGGCACTCCCCAGTCTAAGATAGGACAACTGCCTATGCATTACTATAGCGTAAGCGCCTCGCGGCATGTGGACGCAGAAGTCGAAAGTGTCCGCGGGCGAATGGAGAAATGCTGGTACCGGGTGCACTCGAATCTGCCTTTCCGTTAACCTCGGGAAACTGCAGTGTTTGCACTCGGCGTCAGACTCATTGATGTGAAAAAATTGCAACCTCGTCCTTCGAAGTCAACTTCAAAAGCATGTAAAGTTCATAGCAACCTCTGTCATCACAATCTACCATGTAATACTGACGTTTGTGCACTCTAAGAGAACCATTTTCTGGAATTGGGGACACAGCCTTCGAAATGAAGCTTTGCGCACAATTAGTCTCGGGTTATCATGCATCCACTCACACCTCGGATCATACGAAACACGGAACTTGAACCAAGAACTGCTCTGAGATAAGCAGCAGACCTCCGTGTGTTATTCACCGCTTTCCAGATCCGTATTCATGCAGATCAGCAAGCGTGTAGACGGGCGTGCCGTACGCGGTCATATTCCACTGTGCTTGGGTTCTCGGAAACAGCAGATGCAGTTGACATCAGAAAATCCCTGGTTCACCTTTCTTGCTAGATTGCCATACGCGGAATCTGTAGTGCTGTGATCACGATGTCGTACCCTTCCTTTGTAGTGCAGTCCAGATCCAGGGTGCATGTAGCGGATAAACTTGAATAATGTGCTGCACCATCAAAAAAAAATGCTGTAGGAAATAATTGTCACCTCAAGGTCTAGAGTATTGACCCACAGCTAGATAGTTCATCCTTGATGCCAGTGACGTTGAGACGGTGAGTAATACGTGCAAATTCAACAGCAGTTTCCCGAACTGCACTTATAATCTTCAGATATGGTATCTTGGTTACAATGTGTCTGTGAGGCAATTACCGTAGTCTCAGCATCCTATATCGTGCATCATATGAACCAGCTCACAAGGGTGATCTGAAGTCCCACAGGCACGCTCATACAGCAGGAATTTCACGTGATATTAATTCGTGGACCCTGCTGTCGAGGGAGACCGGAGACTTTGAAATTTGCCGGTGACCAAGCAGATCCTGCACTTCGATTGCAGGTATAAGGAGGCCATGGATCTGGAAGTCATCAGCCTCTGAGAGTCCGACATGTACGAACCCACCCTCGATACACCGCTGAACACTGACGCTACCCCTTGGGGATATGACCCCCATTTTCCACCCACCTCCGTCGCTACGAGCCAGATGGATCCCTCGCAGACCTATGGCGTGGTTTTCGATGGGGGATCTGAGGTAGAGCGGGCCAGGATCACACCCGTCGGAGGACTGGTCGCAGCCGGTAAGGCCGATATGCGCCAATCATCGTCCTCTTGACTTCTCCCATCAGGCAACGTGCACGCAGCCGCTCATGAGAGCGATGGCATACCGGCCGTGTCTACACCTGGCGAGGCGATGACAGGCTTTTCAACCAACTCCCTCTTTATGCCAGCGCCCACCTGCAGCGTTGCTGGTGGCTCGCATTGTGACTTGTCAATGGATGGTTCGGTCGAGTCTATCAGAGCACACCTTCGTGGTCACGGTTATAGGTATCCGCAGCGACAGACTGTCCAGTGCCCGTGGATTGGGTGTTCTGACACCCTGTTGTGGATGAATATTCCAAGACACATCCAGTCCATCCATCTGGGTATTCGATTCAGGTGCTTCAATTGTGGCAGGTTATATACTCGGCCAGAAGGACTAGAGAGGCATATCACACCATTGAAGTGCAATGGTGAGTCAGTTCTGCGTTGAAAGACATACGCTCACCGAGGATATTCTTTAGGCGAAACGGGCCTGGAGAGTGGAAGATAGAAGAGAGTCGACTCACCTTGTATCATCATACCACAGGACGATTGGATCGAGGCTTGTTTTTCTGGTGTTGTATTGTCATTTTAGCATATGCACGCGTCGCGATTTTTGCAGATGCTCAACCTTGAAATTTACTAGGTATATGTTAACGTACATACTGGCCCGACAGTTTGGTTTATCTGACACAGAAATAAGAGTTAGTAAAATGAATGTCAATGAAATAAACACCGACGCTGAGATCATTACGACAATTGGGCCGGAACTACCTCACGAACTTGGTTGACCACCGAGTGGCATTTTCCACACGTTCAGGAGACGAGAAAAGAAAAACCATAAGTCGAGGGTGGGCAATAGGACGCACCATGTATCACGCTAATCAACGAACCGAGCTCCCGCCTAATGTGAAGCTGCGGAACATACGGATCATTACACATCTCGGGGTCTGGCAGTTTCACCTCTCGTCGCGCTGATTACGCCTGATTATTTGCCGCGGCGAAGTTATCGAACTCAAGAAAGTCACTGTGTCTCAACTCGGTCACCTAAATCAAACGTCAAAAAAGGTAGATATTTCTAGTGGACGTGCCGTAGAGATCCTATAGAATTAAAAGTCATCTTTGCTTCTCGTTTTGCGTGTGAAAGGAAGGAAGGAACCTCACGAGCAATGCATCAGAAAGAGTGTACTTACACCCCGAACGTGCTCGAATGACCGCTGATCCAACGGCATGTCAAAGTTCAACGGAGCCATAACTTGTGATCAGGGTCCACGATGGTGATCTACTAGATGGTCCCGGCTATCGTGCCGCCACCGAGTAAGAATCCGGTCGGAGTTTTAAAACTTATCAATCAAACCTCGTTTTGGTGTCGTGCCCTTGTTTTCCACAACCACCACCATTTGGTCAGTCCATCGCCATTAAGTTCGCTGCGGAACTCCTAACGTGACGTTGTTCGTGCAGCCTTAAAAGTCCTAAAAATTTAAAAAAAGCCATAGAAAAAGTAGTTTCCAGTCACCTCTTCTGTGAGTATTCTTCACCCGACTTTCTGCCGAACTTGTGGGTCTCATCGCTTTTTCTCCGCCAACTTTAACAGTCGCAAAAAAGCACTCAAAAGCAGTAACGACCCCACAAACCCAGAAAATAAAAAATGTCTTCCGTCGCCGAAGTTCCGATAGTTCAGCCCGAGCCCGCTCCTGTTCCCCCTCCTTCCGCTCCCGCCTATAACCCCCCTCAACCATCTGTCACCTCTTCTCCCTCTGCATCCCTCTATGTGGGTGAACTTGATCCCACCGTCACGGAGGCTATGTTGTTTGAGATCTTCAATATGATTGGTCCTGTTGCCAGGTGTGTTGTTATCCTCAGCGTGATATGCAGGAACTGTGGTTCTGACGTCTTCCTTAGCATCCGTGTTTGCCGCGATGCGGTTACTCGTCGCTCCCTCGGATACGCATACGTCAATTATCTCAATACCAGCGATGGTGTGTCATGACCCTTACTCCACGTAACAATCATTCACGTGATATAACTAGGCGAGCGTGCTCTGGAGCAGCTTAACTACTCTGTCATCAAGAATCGCGCGTGGTAAGTAGACACAGATATTTATACACTAACTTTACTTAGTGTCATTTATAGCCGCATCATGTGGTCTCAGCGTGATCCCGCCTTGCGCAAGACTGGTCAAGGCAACATCTTCATTAAGAATTTGGACGAGCAAATCGACAACAAGGTATCCCAAGCGTCAAAATCATTCTACCCTACCACTTTGTCTGATGCCCTGACAGGCTCTCCATGATACATTCGCCGCTTTCGGCAACGTGTTGTCATGCAAGGTTGCTACTGATGAACAAGGCCGTTCCAAGGGATATGGATTTGTTCACTATGAGACCGCCGAGGCTGCCGAATCCGCTATCAAAGCTGTTAATGGTATGCTGTTGAACGACAAAAAAGTCTACGTTGGTCATCATATCTCACGCAAGGTTTGTCATATCTCGTACCTCGTACCGTTCAGGTATAAACTGTTTGTAATGCAGGAACGGCAGTCCAAACTGGATGAGATGAAAGCGCAGTTCACCAACCTATACATCAAGAATCTCGATACTAGTGTCACCCAAGAGGAGTTCGAGGAAATGTTCAGGCCGTTTGGTAATGTCACTTCGGCGGTGGTACAAGTCGACGAAGCCGGAAACAGCAAAGGGTTCGGCTTCGTCAACTACGAGACCCATGACGAAGCCCAGGCGGCCGTCGACGGCCTTCATGATACCGATCTCAGAGGCAAGAAGTTGTTCGTGTCGCGTGCTCAGAAGAAGGCCGAGCGGGAGGAAGAACTACGTCGGTCGTACGAACAAGCCAAGATGGAGAAACTGAGCAAGTACGCGGGCGTCAACTTGTACATCAAAAACTTGGAGGATGACGTCGATGACGAAAAACTTCGGTCTGAGTTTGAGCCATTCGGTACCATCACAAGCTGCAAGGTCATGCGCGACGAAAAGGGAACGTCGAAAGGTTTTGGTTTTGTCTGTTTCTCATCCCCGGATGAGGCTACCAAAGCAGTTGCGGAGATGAATAACAAGATGATTGGTTCGAAACCTCTCTATGTTTCACTTGCTCAGCGTCGCGAAGTCCGCCGTCAACAACTGGAAAGTCAGATTGCCCAGCGCAATCAGATCCGCATGCAGCAGGCGGCGGCGGCAGGCATTCCTGGCGGATACCTCAATGGTCCTCTTTATTACCCCCCTGGTCCCAACGGGTTCCCGCCACAAGGACGTAACATGATGGGCTACAACCAGCCAGGTATGATGCGCCCCCGCTATCCTCCTGGAAACCAGGTTCCTGGGATGCCTATACCTCCTTACGGTGCTCCTCCTCCTCCTCAGTACGGCATGCCAGGTTACCCTCGTGCTCCTCGCGCACCCACTGCTCGCGGACCCGGCTCATCTCCAACCAATCCGACTGCACCTATTCCGCGTGCCAACGGACCCCCTCCCACCAACGGTGCTCCTCGACCGGGTGCTCCTCAAGGTGCGACTCCTACTCGTCTCCCTCCAGCTGGAGCTCCGGCACCGGGTGCCCGCACTCAGCAACCATACAAGCTCAATCCCCAGACCCGCAACGCCGCTCCTCCTGCACTAGTGGCCCCAGCACTGGTTGCACAGCCGGATGTTCCCTCTCTCACTGCTACTGCACTTGCGAACGCATCTCCTATGGAACAGAAGCAAATGCTAGGTGAAGTCATCTATATGAAGATCGTCGCGTAAGTAACAATCACGTCCAACTGAGTGGCGATACTTATGAATCCTAAAGCACTCAACCCGAGTTGGCTGGCAAAATCACTGGTATGCTTCTTGAGATGGACAATGCTGAGCTTCTCCATCTTTTGGAGTCAAATGAAGCCATGAACGCCAAGGTCAATGAAGCTATTGCTGTGCTCCACGATTTCGCCAAGGAAGAAGGTGTGACTGCCTAGACAGTGTAGTTGAGGCATAGCACGGAGTGTTGGGGATGTGTGGGGTCTTCTGAGCAGTAGTTGCTCGTCCTCTCGTTATTTTTGCATGCCCGTACAGGTTGATCAGCCATGACCTCTGCCTTTGCGCTGAGCGTCTGCTTCAAACTGGGTAATGGTGGTGGTCGTTCCTTTTTGTGTACTTGGAGAAGGAACAGAGGTTGATACAACTGCTTTTACTACTCGCTTGAGTTGACGTAGCATAAGTACTTGAGTGTGGTGTCCTCACCGCCACTTAAAGTTGGTGTACACGCTAACGCTAATTGCCATGTCTCCTGTATCTCGCGGATCCAACACGCCCATGAACGGGCTAATCGTGGACTCTTTACTCCTCGTCGTCAGCTGGACCCATGTTCTTCTCGCGCCATATACGAAAGTTGAGGAATCCTTCAATCTCCATGCCACTCACGACGTTTTGATGCATGGACTGGGTCCTTTGAGTGTACGCAACGTGAGTTTCTGACTCTGCAACATCCTATGTTCGACTTAGGCGATACCCTGGATATTTCGCCGCTTCAAGTACGACCACAATGTCTTCCCAGGTGCCATTCCTCGAACTTTTGTAGGAAGTCTACTGCTCTCGTGGCTTTGTGCGCCGTTTGTACACGGAGTCACTTTGGGCGTGATTACGTCCAAGTTCGACCTGCAGTTTATCTGTACGTCTTCTTGATGTTCTGACCACTGCCTGTTCTCAGCATCGTGCAGTGCGACTCGTGCTTGCTACATCAAACGCTTTTGCACTCATACTTGTCAGGAGGGCGGTTTCTGCACGTTTTGGGGCACAAACGAGTTGGTTGTATGCGTTGTTGACATGCTCGCAATTCCATCTTCCGTTCTGGATGGGTCGCACACTCCCAAACATGTTTGCATTGGTACCTGGTATAGTATTTCCTTGTAATCCAGATGCCGGTGCTGAGCTATCGATCGTAGTCAACCTTGCGCATTATCTGCTTTACCACCGTGCCCCCAACTCCGCAAAGGCTTCTAAAAAGTGCATAAACACGGCCGTCGCATTGTTAACATTTACGGCCGTTGTTTTTCGTTCAGAAGTAGTGCTTCTTCTTGCGCCTCTTGCACTTCAGCTTCTCGTTCAAGGTCACACTACATTTCTCGAACTAGTCAGCGTCGGCCTGTTGGCAGGGTTGACCTCCGCAGGTCAGTGGCAGATTTGATGATATAAAGTCACTTGGGAATGACGTACTTCACTTAGCAATCACTATCGCCGTTGACTCGTACTTCTGGAATCAATGGCCACTGTGGCCGGAACTTTATAGCCTGTACTTTAATGTTTACTTGGGCAAGAGCGCCGATTGGGGCGTAAGTGGCTGGTTGAACACAACGGTGTCTTCCTAACTTACTCACGATTGCGTCCCCCTAGACATCTCCAGCTCATACTTATTTCTCCGCCTATCTACCAAAGCTTCTCCTCGGTTCCATCCCAATGGTAATTCTGGGCGCCGCACTGGATCACCGGATCCGATCTATACTTCTTGCTCCCGTGGTGTTTGTGTTGCTATTGAGTGCGCTAGGACACAAGGAATGGCGCTTCGTCATATATGTTGTCCCACTTTTCAATGTTGCTGCAGCACGAGGTGCACGGTGGATGTAAGTCACTTCCCTTATCACGCTTTCTTTCTTCGTTACCGACCAACGAAGGACATCACGTAAGAAAGGCTTCTTCAGATATCTTGTTTTCCTCTCCGCGCTTGCCTTGATCTCCCTCAATCTCCTTGTGACATTCATTTCCACGCAAGCGTCGATGATGAACTATCCGGGTGGGATGGCGCTGGACGCCTTCCATCGACGATACTCGGGACAAGAGAACGGCGAGTGACTCGTGCCCATCATCTCCCCTGATGACGTCTGAATATTTTTTACTCGTTACAGTTCACGTGCATATATCTAACCTTGCGGCCCAGACCGGCGCATCGTTGTTCCTCCATGAGCTCGCTCCTCCGTTCATGTCGTCGCTTCAGCCATCCGAACCTCGCTTGTCGCGCCTCTCGTGGACGTACAATAAGACGGAGTCGTTGATGCCATCGATGATCTCGACTTCCTCCTTTACACACCTTATTGCCGAGTCGCCCGAGATGGCGGGTGAGGAGTGGATGATCGTGGAGACGATACCGGCATTCAAGCGATGGAAGCTGAACTCGGCTGTGTTGACCAAGCTGAAAACAGGCAAGGTATGGGAGATACCTCTTCGTCAGTGGGCTCATGTGCTGGAGATGGAGATGGACGACCAGCTTTGGATTTTAGAGAGACGCGCAAATTAGTATCTTCGAGAACCGTGTTCACTATGCCAATGGAGTTCTCTTCTCTTTGTGGTCGAAGTGGGTCACTGGGTGGGGAACTGTGGACTGTTCGACATGCCGGACTCACAAGAAACCAAGATGCTAAGACTCTGACTAATACATAGTTCGTGGTGCATTATCAAACTTCCTCAGGTCCGACAGGAAAGCTACAGTACGCCATCACCAGGTCCAAGAAACAACTGCTCCACATCATATCCCTCCTGTCGTTGGAGCATGGACTCGAAAGAACGGTGATGTTATTTTGCATACTCCCCGTGATCTCTCTCGTCCAAAGTGCCACTAAGTCCGTTTCCGCGAGACAAGTTCCAGTGGCTCCCCGTCGTCATATATATCCGTACCCCGGACCTTTCGTCGCCGCCAAAGAGCCCCCGTGAGACGCTTGACCCTACCGAGGATCTGCGCAAACACCCAATTCCGCCCTCGCCAGACGGGATGCTCTTTGACGTCGATCCGATCCGGGCGGACGCGGTGCTCGCTGTCGACGACGACGCAAAGGACGACGACGGTCGTGGCGATCGCAGCGAGGGCCGTCGACGCAGAGATCATGAACATGATGATGATTTGTAACTTCGTCGCTTGTTCGACGGAAGACCCTCCGAGGATGGCGCCCGTCATCATGCCGGGTATAGAGATCATGCCGGTGATGCTGCGTGCGGCGCACGAACGCGTTGAGTACATGGACATCACGGGAGGGTGTATGAGACGGACCTCATTTGATTGATGGTGGGGGTCAGTGCGAGGCGGAGGGCATCACGCGCGATTGGCAGGCATGCTTCGAAGCGAGAGGCACCGAAAGCAAGATACGTTTCGACTTTATCGCAGTTGTCGCTAGAGTGGGGTCGTCAGATGCTGTCAACAGGGAGAGATTCAAGGCGGATGCAGGGGTACATACTGCAATTCTTTCAAGAGATAGGTGACCACGACTACTATGCTGGAGACCGTGTTCCCGCAAAGCATTCCTAGCATGGGGACTGTGAAGATCGACGTCAACCCGCCTTATCTACTGAGACGGACGGTTGACGCACTGTACTCATCTGGCGTCCAGAATGGGTCCACAGCCATAGCATATCGAGCACCGACGATCGAAACTGGGATCGTCGAGCACAGCATGGACACAAGGACCGAGGTGAACTACGCGAGACCCGCGTGAATATGACCACAAGCAACGTGGATGGCGACATGAACACACCATGTTATCGTAGCGCTTTTTCGACTTGTTTGTGACTATGGGTGTAGATCAGTCTTTGGAGGTAAGGCGGCTTGGTAGCTACGGTGACGAACCAGCCTCAAACGTCCCTAAGAAATTCAACACGACTGTCGCAGAATGTCAACGATTCGATGCGCACGCATATGTTGGCAAAGACAGCGCACATGCGATGGTTCCGACAGCCCATGGATTGTCGGTTTCAAATACTTTTTGTAGGATCAAACACATGATGGTAAGCTGCACGATGCAACGGACTGCGGAGACGACCAGCGAACTGCCGACGCCAAGATGGAGGACGTTGGATATGAGGGCATTGAAGAGTATGAATGCGAGGCCAAGGCCGACGTTGGCCCAGGTCAGGTTGGTCGTACTTTCATCCATGACTGGATTGGTTGAGGGAAAGCTTTGAAAATTTTCGGGCTAGACACGAAACGGAGCCTGAGCGAACGTACTAGATCGAATTAGTACGATGACCTTATGGCACTCTTTACTAACGAGATGAGGTATTACCTTGAAGTTTACCTGTTACACAGTGTTCCATCCGTGTGCTGTATCCGTACCAGCTCGCAAGAGACGATCGGGGAACCACTCCACGAGCGCTCTGTACCCAGGACCTTCTCTACGACCGCCTTGCGATTCATCGTGCGTGGACTATCTCCCCTTCAGAATAAGAGTCGCACAATTGAATACCTCTGCTGCACAGGAAGTTAGGAATCCTTGGACTGGATTCGAGTGAGCCAAACGTCCGGATTTCGCGGGTGACAGGGGGGAAACCGAGACACCAAGTCTGCGGAAATGTCGGGGATGATGAATCTGAAGCAAGGCACTGGCAGCCTTCACCCGACGTCAAATCCAAACAGTTGTCCCTCGGCCAGCCTCCCAACTATCCAGGGAGTATGCTTCACAGACGCGCCAAGTTACCATACATGCTTCCGCCGTAGTGCTGGCGCCCGTCCCAACTGCTGAATCCTTTTTCCGAGTGGCTTTTTTGTTTCGTCGTTCGATAGCCGTGTGAGCCTGAGATAGTCGTAGCCAATAGGTGCTTCATAGAGGTCCAATAACTTTGAAGTGTAGTGATTCCGTTTGTAGGGCAACGAGAGTACCATGATGGATCGGTGAAACTGTAATTGCTCTCGGGTCATCAATTGCATCATCTCAACAAGGTGACATAACCGTGACATGGACTACTTAGTTTGGACAACAACCTGAATCCGATGATCCAGAGAGCACCTTGTTCAACGGACAAGACAAAGATCACGACGCCATCCTGCGACTATATCGCGGCAACGAAGCAGCAAAGTTGGCTTGTGGAGCATTAGCGTGTGGTTGTGGCCCTTTAAGCTAATTCTCATCACGACGGACATGACGTCGATTCGTCTCCAACAACTCGTTCGCGAAGAGTTGGGTTCCAGCGGGCCCGTGTTGACTCACCAGTGTTTGCATCGGTAGATGGTGGTGACGCGCTCCGCGAGGATGCGGAAGGTTGCGTCAAATACAGAACATCCCGACCTAAGAGCATCCACTTCGTGAGTGGCCTCTGATACTGTGTACTTCTGGATTGGGAAGCACCACACAAGGCTCACATCGCGAGCAAAAACCTAGATGCTCGCTCAAGTTGTCCGCGTAATTTCTAAAAGTACCCGCCACGACATCGAAACAACGCACCTTCTTACAACCGACCTTATTATCTCATCTCGAACAATGTGCCACTAGATCTCTGATACGCATGAGCGGATAAGGATATTTTACTGCCCAGCCAAGTCGATCCATGTACCAACCCAGTCGCCCTCCATGACCAATTGTAACCTGCTGGAAGCCGACTGTGGCCAACGGCGGAAACACTGAGAACGGCGGACACAAAAGAACAGGACCACGCTCTGTACGGGGAACTACGAGGTACGGGACAAAGGGCTACTACTGTATCTCTACGAGGATCGGCGGTAGGTACACGTGACTGTATGCCAGTGGGCTTACACCTGCTCCCTTCTTCACCGATAGCAACATGCCAGACGCTTGAGAACCAGCTTTGGATTTTAGAGAGACGCGCGGATTAGTGTCTTCGAGCATCGTGTTCACTATACCAATAGAGTTCTCTTCTCTCTGTGGTCGAAGTGGGTCGCTGGGTGGAGAACCGTCGACTGTTCGACATGCCGGACTCGCAAGAAACCAAGACACTAAGGCTGTAACTAATACAGTAGTTCGTGATGCCCTATCAAACTTCCTCAGGTCCGACAGGAAGGTTACCGCCATTATGAGTCCCAGGAAACAGCTACTCCGCATCATATCCCTCCTGTCGTTGAATCATGGACTCGAAAGAACGGTAATATTATTTCGCATACTCTAATTTTTTCGTCTAAAGTGCCACTAAATCCGTTTCGGCGAGACAAGTTCCAGTGGTTCCCCGTCGTCATATTTATCCGCACCCCGGTCCTGTCGTCGCCACCAAAGAGCCCCCGCGAGACGCTTGACCCAACTGAGGATCTGCGCAAACACCCAATTCCTCCCCCGCCAGATGGCATGCTCTTTGACGTCGACCCGATCCGGCCGGACACGGTGCTCGCTATCGACGACGACGCAGAGGGCGACGATAGTGGTGGCGATCGCAGCGAGGGCCGTCGACGCGGAAACCATGAACATGATGATGATTTGCAACTTCGTCGCTTGTTCGACGGAAGACCCTCCGAGGATGGCACCCGTCATCATGCCGGGTATAGAGATCATGCCGGTGATGCTGCGTGCGGCGCACGAACGCGTTGAGTACATGGACGTCACGGGAGGGTATATGAGACGGACCTCATTTGATTGATGGTGGGGGTCAGTGCGAGGCGGAGGGCATCACGCGCGATCGGCAGGCAAGCTTCGAAGCGAGAAGCACCGAAAGCAAGGTACGTTTCGACTTTATCGCGGTTGTCGCTAGAGTGGGGTCGTCAGATGCTGTCAACAAGGAGAGATGCGAGGCAAGTGGAGGGGTACACACTGCAATTCCTTCAAGAGATAGGTAACTACGACCACTATGCCGGCGATCGTGTTCCCGCAAAGCATTCCTAGCATGGGGACTGTGAGGAGCGATGTCAGCCCGCCTTATCTACTGAGACGGACGGTTGACGCACTGTACTCATCTGGCGTCCAGAATGGGTCCACAGCCATGGCATATCGAGCACCGATGATCGAAACTGGGATCGTCGAGCACAGCATGGACACAAGGACCGAGGTAAACTGCGCGAGACCCGCGTGAATATGACCACAAGTGGCGTGGATGGCGACATGAACACACCATGTTATCGTAGCGTTTTTTCGACTTGTTTGCGACTATGGGTGTAGATCAGTCTGTGGAGATAAGACGACTCCGTAACTACGGTAACGAACCGGCCTCAAACGCCCCTAAGAAATTCAACACGACTGTCACGTAATGTCAACGGTTCGACGTGCATGCATGCATTAATAAAGAGAGCGCACATGCGATGGTTCCGACAGCCCATGGATTGTCGGTCTCAAATACTCTTTGTAGGATCAAACCCATGATGGTAAGCTGCACGATGCAGCGGGCTGCGGAGATGGCCAGTGAACTGCCGACGCCAAGATGGAGGACGTTGGATATGAGGGCATTGAAGAGTATGAAAGCGAGGCCAAGGCCGACGTTGGCCCAGGTCAGGTTGGTCGTACTTTCATCCATGACTGGATTGGTTGAGGGAAAGCTTTGAAAATTTTCGGGCTAGACACGAAACGAAGCCTGAGCGAACGTACTAGATCGAATTAGTACGATGACCTTATGGCACTCTTTACTAACGAGATGAGGTATTACCTTGAAGTTTACCTGTTACACAGTGTTCCATCCGTGTGCTGTATCCGTACCAGCTCGCAAGAGGCGATCGGGGAACCACTCCACGAGCGCTCTGTTCCCAGGACCTTCTCTACGACCGCCTTGCGATTCATCGTGCGTGGACTATCTCCCCTTCAGAATAAGAGTCGCACAATTGAATACCTCTGCTGCACAGGAAGTTAGGAATCCTTGGACTGGATTCGAGTGAGCCAAACGTCCGGATTTCGCGGGTGACAGGGGGGAAACCGAGACACCAAGTCTGCGGAAATGTCGGGGATGATGAATCTGAAGCAAGGCACTGGCAGCCTTCACCCGACGTCAAATCCAAACAGTTGTCCCTCGGCCAGCCTCCCAACTATCCAGGGAGTATGCTTCACAGACGCGCCAAGTTACCATACATGCTTCCGCCGTAGTGCTGCCACCCGTCCCAACTGCTGAATCCTTTTCCGAGTGGCTTTTTTGTTTCGTCGTTCGATACCCGTGTGAGCCTGAGATAGTCGTAGCCAATAGGTGCTTCATAGAGGTCCAATAACTTTGAAGTGTAGTGATTCCATTTGTCGGGCAACAAGAGTACCGTGATGGGTCCGTCAAACTACCACTCAGGTGAAATTATGACTGCTCTCAGGTCATCAATTGCATCATCTCAACAAGGTGACATGACAGCATAAGCTACTAAGCTAGTCCGGACGACAACCTGAACGGATTGCAAGGTCGCCGTCCTCAGACTCCGAAATCTTGAATACCATTGACCGAGCATTTGGTATTTGAGTTTCTGCGTCGGCAGGTCAATCCGCTCCCGTTGCCACACTCGGTCTGAGGTTCGAGCAACTTGTAACATCCGGTCCACGATGAGAAATCCGCGATAATTAGACTATATTCCACTGTCCAGTGTGTACGCGAATCTTGCGCGAACCCATCCAGAGAGTACCTTGTTTGACGGATAAGGCAAAGGTTACAACGCCATCCTGCGGCCATGTTCATATCTCGACAAAGTTGGCAAAGTTGGCTTGTGGTTGCTGTCCTTCATGTTAGTAATTCTCATCACGATGGACATGACGTCGATTCGTCCCAACGACTCGTTCGCGAAGAGTTGGGTTCCAGCGGGCCCGTGTCGACTCACCAGTATCTGCATCGGTAGATGGTGGTGACGCGACAAGTGCGCTCCGCGAAACAGGATACAGAAGGTTGCGTCGAATACAGAACATCCCGACCCAAGAGCATCCACTTCGCGAGTGGCCTCTGAGTCGTCACTTACACTGTATACTTCTGGATCGGAAAAGCACCACATAAGACTCACATCACGAGCACAAACCTAGACACTCGATCAAGTTGTCCGCGTAGTTGAGTGCCCGCCATGGCATCAAACCGACGCACCTTCTTACAACCGACGTTTTCGTCTCATCCCGGGCAATGTGCTACTAGATCTATTCCTACCTGGTAAGCATGAGCGGACAAGGATATTTTACCGCCCATACAAGTCAATCCATGTTACCAACTTCATCATTGAACCAGTCGCCCTCCATGACCATTTGCAACCTGCTCCTTTCTTCGCCGACAGCAACACGCCAGACGCTTGACCCCGCTCACGATCTGCGCAAACATCCAGTTCCTCCCTCGCCAGATGACGTGTTCTTTCACATCGACCCGATCCGGCCGGATACGGTGCTCGCTGTCGACGACGATGGAGAGGGTGACGACGGTCGTGGCGATCGCAGCGAGGGCAGTCGACGCAGAAATCATGAACATGATGATCATTTGCAGTTTCGAAGCTTGTTCGACGGAAGACCCTCCGAGGATGGCACCCGTCATCATGCCTGGTATAGAGATCATACCGATGACGCTGCGTGCACACAGACACGGGTTTAGTACGTGGATATCACGACGGCAATTCAGGACGGGAGGGTAAACGAGACGGACCTCATTTGACTGATGGTAGGGGCAAGTGCGAGGCGGAGGGCATCACGCGCGATCGGCAAGCATGCTTCAAATCGAGAGGCGCCGAAAGCAAGGTACGTTTCGACTTTATCACGGTTTTCGCTAGGGTTGGACTGTCAGACGCCGCCAACAGGGACAGATACGATGTGAATACGTACTATAACTCTTTCAAGACATAGGCGACTGCTACCACTATGCCAGAGACGGTGTTCCCGCAGAGCATACCCATCATGGGAACTTGCCGAGGTAACGTTAACCCGACTTTCCCACTGAAAAATATGCAAGGATAGGCGTACTGTACTGTGACGGTGTCCAGAACGGGTCCACAGACATGGCATATCGGGCACCGATTATCGAGACGGGTACCGTCGAACATAGCATGGACACAAGGACAGACGAAAACTACACGAGACCCGTATGACTCTGACTTCGAGTAGGAGCGATGAATATAAGCGCACCATGGTATCGTAGCGTTTTTTCGACTTGTTCGCGACTACGAGCGCACATCAGTCCATGACAACAGGATGACAGCGGTGCAATGGGGACGAACCAGCTTCGAACGTGCCCAGGAAATTCAATACGACTGGTGCGGCATGTGAATCGTGAGTGTGGGTGCGAGCAAGCGCCGGACGGTGAAAAGACGTACACGCGATGGCCGCGACAGCCCATGGGTTGTTGGTCTCGAACACTCTTTGTAGGATCGAACCCATGATAGCAAGCTGCACGATGCAGCGGAATGCAGAGACGACCAGCGAACTACCGACACCGAGATGGAGGAAGTTGGATATGAGGGCATTGAAGAGGATGAAAGCGAGACCGAGGCCGACGTTAGCCCAGGTCAGGTTAGTCGTGTTCCCGGGTGTCGGTGCATCCATGGTTAGAGGGTAAACGAGAGGTGTTGGTTGTGAACAAAGCTGAGAATTGCCATGTTTGAGTTGCGGCCGGCCCCTGCCTCCATAGAGCGTCAATCGATCGAGCCTATATTTGTCGCGTCAATCCCGTTGTCTCTATTCCCAATCTACACGATGGTGAGTGGGTAGGTCGTGAGATTGGATGTGAATTTATAGCTATCAATCTCTACTAATAAAGTCAAGTAAAACCTCGGGTTTTGCCTTCTTCCACCTCTCCATGCTGACCCGCATGACGTCAGGGAACCATTTTACAAGGTTTGCCTGACGTTCCCTTCCTAGAACCATTTCTGCAAGTGCCTTGCCACTCATCCATGCGTGAACCATCCCTTCGCCAGAGTACCCAGCCGCAATCCATTCTCCAGGAGCAGCAGAAGTGAAAGACTTGTCTGCACCGTTCTCTGACGACGCATTCGCATTTAAGGGAGCCGGACGGCCAGATATTACGGGCGGCAAGCGACCCACCCACGGCATCAAGTCCGCGGAAATGCCGAGAATCCCACTCCAGGTCGCCTTCACCCTTCCCTTGGCCCACGCCTCGCTTGCACCTCCCTCTTGGGGTTGCCCCTCGAGCCCCCAGTTGTCCTCACCAAAGTATCTGGGTAGGATACCTCCGAGATGTCCGCAGACGCGCTTGCTGTACGTACTGTCGTTCGAGTTCGCAACTGCTTCATACCCTTCGTGGCCTTCTTGTGCGAATCCTCCCCCAAGCATAAATTCGTTCTCGTCACTCGGTAGTTGCGTAAGGTAGTCAAAGCCGACGGGTATTTCATAGAAGACAAACGACCTCTGGAGTGTTTCCGCTGGCACGGACCGCCCTGGGCGTTGCGCGGTCATATTCCCACGGAACGGAATTATCTTGCCTCGCATTGGCTTCAACAAGTGGGATGACCAGCCATTGGTAGCATGGATCACATGAGGTACCTTCACGGGTCCCTTTGATGTAAGGACGGTATACAGCGGCTCAGATGTTGAAGGTGCCTCGATTGAGGCACACGGCGTATTGGTACATAGCAAGAAACTATCAGTGGTTGTCGCATTTCAGTATAGCATCAGCCTAGTTCCGAATTACGCACTTGTCGGGGTACCGTGACAACAGGTTTGAAAGGATACCCGTCACGAACCTGTATGGGTGCATGGCACCAGCGCCGGATGCAATACAGCCTACGACGTCCGACGCCAAATTATACTTCTACAGGGAACGTGATCGGTCGCTCCTTACCAAGGTGGTTATATCATACCTGCATAGCATCCGCAGACTCGTACACTCGATGATGAGATGCTTCAAAAGGCAAGGCTTGCTGATAAGCTTGTACTTTCGCTTTCGCTTTTACAAATAATTCTTGATTGTAAAAGGCATCGACGGTCTCGACCTGACGCCACTGCGACTCTTCCAGCACGTCTTCCTCCTCCGCAACACGCCTGAATTCGTCAAGATGAGCGAGACGAAACTTGATCATCTTTGCTGCCATAGCATCTCCATGGTCTTCTCGTAGGAGTGTGTAATCATGGTAGAGAGGCGGTGAAATATGGCCACCGTTCCTGTGAAATATTGCTTCCAAGACAATCCATTGGCAAATGTAGATGGAACGCACCTTCCTGTTGCGCCTGAACAGACATCCCTCGCGTCGAGCATGAGCAGGACCGGGGACTTTCCTTCGGCATTTGCGCGATCCAACAATGTCTTGGCGAAAGAAGTGCCAGTGATGCCCGACCCGATGATGACGATGTCTGCGTACTGTGGTAGCTCAGCACAGTGTGTCGCGATTGGAGACGGAGGGAACATCCAGAACGAACGGGTCGGGTTCTCGACCGGTAGACCCGGCTCTGCGTCGATGCGTTCCTTCAATGTCCGAAACGTGCGCGCGCTGTCGAGCAGTTCGACGAGAGCATGGCGGACGAGTGAAATAGTGTTGCCCATGGTGACTAGTATATGGACTTGACGGGGGGTTTCGCAAGGGCAAACGTAGCCGCAAGCTATTTACGTTGCAAGTCAAAGATCAGGGTTGGTTTGGAACACTCCTTAGATGTAGTAGTCACAAGATACGGAGATACCTTTACCTGCAGATCTGACCGCGCTAATGTTCAAATCTCAACCCAGGCTTCAAAGTTCTCGGGTGCATTTGTTGACGTTCATTTATCAAACGGAATATGACGAGAATGGGAATCCTCCGAATTCTGAGCAAAGTGCAAACATTAATATTGTTCCTGGAGGGCTGATGACATTGCCAGTGGGATGACCATGTACACATATAAGCTCGCCCATCCAGGAAGGGACAACACTAGCGTTGTCGGATGTTGAACGTTGAACACGGGCTAGCCGCCGTGGCCACGCCTCATCATGATCGATCAACACGCCAGAACTGCACTTTCACTTTCACCACCAACTGACCCATGTTTCATCACTGGAGCTCAAGTAGACCCCCTCCGAGGAACGACTACCCCGACGACGACGACAACACCTACTACAACCCCACCTACTCCCGCCCTCCTCCCCCGCCGCAGCAGTCCAATGGGTCATCTAGGCGCCGTCCTAACCCAATCCCGCAAGATACTGGCTCCTTTCACTATTATCACAGACATCGTGACGATCGGGACGGTTGGGCAACCCCTGGCCATAGTCCCGACATCACAGCCCAGCTTCTACGGCGTCAGACCTCCACAACGAACAGTAGCAACACGTCAGACTCATATGGGGTACGTCAGCGCAACCGCCGTGGACGCAGCAGCTCCGCTAGCAGGGTTCGAAGCAAATCTACCTCCCCTCCGGGTCGGCGTCATGCGACCCCCCTTCCAACAGCCTTGTCCATCCCTCAACCCAGCCTAAGTGAGCGAGAAACGTTGGCACGCCAACGTATTCAAACCACGTTCGAGACATACGTCTTCAATACCGTTCCAACCCACCTTCTGCGCATCGCCGATATGACGCTTGTCACGCGAAACGAGATTTGGGAGATGCTCAAGCCGCGGATCGAGTCCCTTTCAGATTCGCATCTCGCGAAACTCGTACTCGAACAAGACGAGGAGGCTAGAAAGTTGGGTGTCTCCGTGATAGACCCAGAAGTACTCGCACCTTTCGTGAGTTCGTAGTGTATCCCGCACTCTCCCGAAATTCTAATATCTGCCTCAAAGACGGAATACATCCGGTCGATGATCAGTTTCGCCGTCTTTTCCCATCGATGGGGAATCGGCGAACCTCAATTTCACGAACTACCTAGTAAGCGATTTCAAGTCAGCAGAAGGTCTCCTCCGAGCGGGCCCGGATATCAGAAACTCCTCAAATTCTGTGAGAAAGCCCGATTGGATTACGGTTGCGAGTACGTCTGGGCAGACACGTGTTGCATCAATAAGGAGAGCAGCACAGAACTGGAAGAAGCCATCTTATCGATGGGTCTCTGGTACTCGGAGGCAGCTATATGTATCGCTCATCTCGGGAATTCGTCCACCTTGGAAGACTTCATGGCAGAGCCATGGTTCACACGACTCTGGACTTTGCAGGAACTGTTGCTTCCGCGCAAGATTCGATTTTATGGCAAGGACTGGTCACCGATCTGTCCTGTACCCGTAGAAGGACGAAGGGAAGAACGCACACCGAGGGACAACCGTGATAGGGACAACCGCGACCGAGACGAACAGCGTGTCAACGACAAGGAAAACGAGTCGGTCGTCGCTGCTCTCACCAGAGTGACGGGCATTCCTGAAGCCGACATTCGAAATTTCGTCCCAAGCTGCACCAGAGTATCTGACAAGATGAAATGGGCGTCAAAACGCGCCACATCTAAAATCGAAGACATGGCGTACTCCCTCTTGGGACTCTTTGATGTCGTCATACCGATCGCGTACGGTGAAGGCGCGCGCGCGTTTTACAAACTCATGAGCACGATTGCGGAGCAATGCACCAAACCGGACTTGCTTGCATGGGGTGGCAAGCCTTCACAATGGTCCCTGGCCCTACCTTCCTCCCCACAGTGCTATGCTCCCCAAGCCCCACAAAGTGACATTGTCACGCCATCCACCACGCTCGGCGATCCCGCGTACGAACTGACGAAGCTGGGCCTCCAAATCAGGCTCGTCCTCGTGCCCGCATATTGTGAACAGCTCGAACAGACCGACGTCCATACGGCGCGGCTGCTCCTCACGCCTGCGCTTGCAACGGCTCAGGAAGCGATCCAGATATACGTCCCCCTTTCTTCCGCCATCCAAAACGCGTATGGGTCATCGCGGTCGTACGACCACGATTATCGTGAAGACCCCCGGGAGCGTGAGACGCAAGCGGGGCGGGGGCGGGAGTATGTGCTGGGTGTTGTTGATTATGATCCGCGGGCTGGTCCGCCTGGGTATGCGGCTCTGCACGGGGGACGGCCACACTTGTGTTTGGTGTTGGAACGGGATCGGCGGGGGAGGGGGTGGGTGCGCGTGGCGAGGCCGGGTGCGTTGAGCGTGCGATTTAGGGAGCGGGAGTTATTGCCCATCGAGGGCGTATGTTTGTTGCATCGAGCGTAACGTGTACCGGTCGACACGACTGTTTTGAATGATACGAGCGCGACCAGGTGAAAACGTTGATCACGTTCGCGTCGTCGAATGTCAGACGACCATTCCCAGTCACGCGTAATCGTGTCGACGCGACGGTGTAATAATTACCACTCTGACAGCTCGCGAACTTGTCAGTGATGAAGGTGCCTCACAAGAGTCCCGCCCGAAGTAGGTGGATCGACTCGTCGTGACATGAATCCTTTTCCATCCGTATTTACAACAGTCATGTACTATTACTCATAGAATGTCAAATCGAGAGAGAGGGGGAAGGCAAACCCTTGATCTCTCTAATCTGCACGTTGACCTCTTGCCATATGGGTAGGTAGTTGCTGTGGAGACCTGGAGACGCGCAAGTGAGTGATGGAAAGTGCGCGACCAAGAATCGCGCGACGTCTGCTACAAGCGGCTGTGCGATAGGCGAGTCCGCGACGTCCAAAGCCTTGATAACCGTGTTGCATGTCCTCGATTCGTCGTCTGTCAATGATGGAATCGCCCTCGCCTCGACGCACATCGCCAGACAACGTAGCTTTGGGCACCGTGCAAGCAGATGCAACAGACCCCGCAATGTCGGGATACGATGGGAATTCCTCCACCCAATATATTGGTTCACCCTGAACGTCCTCAAGTCAGGCCACCCTTGGACCAGACGTACAAGTTCGTCGTCATTCAAAGAAACCGAAGTTGGCAGCTCGACGTCGAATATATGAAGGTTAAAGCCCAACAATGGGCTCAGGACCTCCAAGTCGACCTGCGACGTAGTAACTCTCCGGCTGCGAGCGCTCTGGCCATATTTGTCTTCTTGAAGTTCAATCCGTCGTAAAGATTGTCGACGTGTAGGTGAGTTGAGGGCAGTGAAGAATTCGTGCAAAACCTCAGGTGAGGGATCGTCCGAGGATTTGAAGGAGATATCTTCAAACGGTTGCTGGCGAGACTTCAAGTACGGAATGATGGTGGAAAACTCGACGACTTGAAGGTCAAGAACGCGCAAGTTTTCGAAATGGGGGCAATCCGGGGTGCTATAGCCGGCGAGCCTCCTCAGATCATCGGGACGAAGATTGAGCAAGACAGTGGAGAACGTTTTGAGATAAGACGATTTAGCGAAGTGGAGAAAGGCATCTTCACTGAGAGCATGGCAAGTCAGAGCTTCCAGGTTTGGGGAGTGACAGACCGCATGGGAGATCGCGGACACTGCTGGGGGGGATGAATCCCGAAAGTCATGGCCGAAGTTGAGTGATTTGATGTTTGGACAGAAAGTGTGGTAGCACTCGAGAAATTCGAAAATAGTGCTTTCGTTACCCACACCGGTGGCAAGATGCACATCGAGGTGACGAAGTGAAGAGCTAAGAAGCAAATGAATCACGATGAAATGTTCAGGATGCCAAAAGAGCCTCCGAAGATTGGGCAGTAGTAGTATAGTGCCAGGCCAAACAGACTGCAAAATCTCAATCGAGAGTTGGTCGAATTCCGAAACCACCAATTCCCGGACACGAGGGGCATAGCGCAACACAACCTTCCATTCTTCTTCGTTGAATGGACGCTAATTCTGTGTTCAATGTTGCACCTGTGCTTGGTGAAATTTACCTTACCAGTGGTTTACTGTCATTCCGAGCCCAAGTCCTTGTCTCATCCTCATCCAAACCTTCAGTGCGTGAACATTGCGACAAGGGCAGGAGGGTGTCCAACTGACGCCAAAGTGCATCGAGCGCAGGTTCAGAAAAGGAACGGTACGTTCTCGCAATACTGCCAGTGCTCGCTGTCCGGCTTGCCGAGCGTGATAACTGACCATAAAGTCCTCTGATTGGTTCACTATATCTGCCGCCAGATAATCCAAGATGTAGCTGCGTACTTCGGGAATCAGCAAAGCATTGTGCATGGTGTTTGGCAGGGAAAGGAGTGTTATCTTTCAATGGACAGGATTCCTATTGGCCTTCGCTGAACGTCTTCTGATCTTGAAGTATAGGCTAGCAGATGGAACTTAGCCCGAGGGAGCAAGCGATGTGCTGGCGAAGCGGTGTTGAAACGTTGACAGAAGTTGAAGCCAGAACCGCATCGCCACCGATCTGATGCCAGCGTGTCGGACCAACTTTGCTCCATTACTGTATTTTAAGCAATCAGAATCAGAAGGCTTTTGCGTTTGGCGCTCAGCTTGGAGGACCAGTGGTAATCTCTGTCCGAGTCTGTCTTGGCACATGATAGTAAGCGGTATGTATCTACACATTTCACTTCTCTGCGCTAAGCAAAACCAGCCAAATTAGACTCTTTTTTATGACCTTCTTGCCATATGGTGAGTGATTGTGTCATGGTCTTAAAGTAAACTGCTGTCAACTTTCGAGACTCGACTCGGATCTTGGGCGCCAACTTAAATGTGATCTCGATCTGACAGAAATCATGTAGAACGACTCGGGTACTGCCAGCACATGTCATACAAAGTGTGGCCCATGCAGAACTGGAAGAGGTTCTAGGATTGTGACCGAGATGAGCAGTGTGTCAAGGACAAGGGAAACGTCAGTCATCGCTGCTCTTACTAGAGCGACGCACATTCCTGAACCTGTCATTGTCCCAAACTGCACCAGAGTATCCGAAAAGATAAGATGGGCGTCAGAACGT
>JBBPMU010000068.1:0-78555 GCA_038090475.1 Wakefieldia striispora | reverse complement strand
CAAAGATAACAAGAATAGAGAGATAACTTATCTCTGTATGAAATACTGTTATCTGCCAATGGATAAGCAATCCGCTATCATATGAAATAAGAAGACATGATAGTGGAAAAGGGTATTTATCAGAATGTTCTAGGGTTGCACCCTTCATATCATATTTGATATGAGTCTAGAACATCGGAATCAATCTATCAATTGTTCCATCTGAGAAACAGTAGATTGATCAAAGATCAATCTAAGATCAGGGTATCTGGAGATGAAGATCTGAAGATGAAATACCACTGATCTCGACAATATGCTCTATATAGTAATAGTATACAAATAGGTACAAATAGATACAAACATATAAAAGGTATGTATGTAAAGTCTGCAATAGAGGGCAAGGGACTTCAGTGAAGTTCTCTTGTTGTTTCCCCTACTCTTCTAAGAGACAATTACAAGGTGCTAACTCTAACTCCAAGAGCCTAGTCAACTCTTTGGGAGGTCCTTTTCTTTTCACTTTTCATTCAACACCCCTCTGGTATAAGACCACTTGATTGTCCATCTTAGAGTTGTTTCACTCCCAAAGAGTTGACTAGACTCTTGGAGTTGAAGTTAGCACCTTGTAATTGTTCCTCAGAGGAGTAGAGGAAATAACAAGAGAACTTCACTGAAGTCTCTTGCCCTTTATTGCAGACTTTATATACTTTCACATGTTTGTACCTATTTGTACACTATTACTATATAGAGCATATTGTATAGGCAGAATTGATGATTGGAGGATAAGGAGTAAATAAAAGGCATAATGACCATAGAGCATGGAATGTTCTAGAAGTTGATAGAAGAGATGCATCAGCAGTCATAGATATGCACAGCCCTGGGTTGAGAGTATGAGTCATGATAGAACCTGTGTGCACAGTCAGTGTGGCAAAATGGAAGAGAAGCATAAGTGGAGATCAAAGGGGCAGTGCATAGACATGAGGCATGTGAAGTGGTATCTAGGTCTAGATCTAGATATGAAGAGAAAGAGACTTAGAGGTTTTCATGGATAGAAGCAAGCATAGGGGTCAAAAGTCATGTGACCAGCACTAATAGAGACTTGAATTAGAGTAGTATTAACAATGGCTATGTAGTACTGTGTAATCTACAGCTACTACCAAAAGAAGCTGCTTACTACAGCACAAAAATAGAGTTTTCTGATGATGGCTTATTGAGCAAGATTGTATTCAAGTTGACAACAGTGCTGGTAGACTAGTTGTAGTATACTAAAATGCTGCATAATTGCTAGTCTTAGTCATGGTAGCAGACAAGCCTGTATGATTTGAATAAAAGCTTGACCTATGGCTAGTAGCCCATCATCATGAGTCCTTGACAGAGACTAGTGCCTCAAGGTATCTGTGGTGGAGTCACAAATACCTTCTGAATCAATCCAGTCCTGCCATTTGATTGGATTTGGTACCACTGGCATAATAGGCATAAAGGGGCTGAAACCACGAGCACACATTTCATGAATGATGAAAAGTGTGGGGAATGGTACCAGTGGATCTTTGATGTCAAGTGCTATGGCTTTGCCATGGTGTGGTTGAAGGAAGTCAATGTTGGAGTAGTTGATGAGAATGAATTTCTTTTCCTATTGTAGCATTATCAATTCTCAGAATTCATTGATGAAGACTCAGAGGATCAAACATACATTTGGATAAAAGCGTATGAAGAAATAAAACTTGTTGAAGAGTATGTGGTGATGTTGGCACATAAGGAGAGCATTTCTGGGTTCATCTTCTGGGTCATCTTTTGCTGTCCTTGGAACCCATGTGTGTTGCTTCAAATCAGTCCACTATATCACATCAGTATAAAGACAATCTTGACAGCTTGATGACTGTGACTCACCCTGTCCTTGTCTAGACATATATAGCAGTGCTCATGGAGAATGTGCTCAGTGATCCCACAAATGACACAACGTGGTTGGCCCAAGAAGATGTCTCTAGTGTTGACAAGTCCCTCATCAAACATAGTAGGGTATGATTCTTGTGAACCCTTATCCTCCAATACATATTCAGAAGGTGGAGCTGATGGGAGTGGGAGTGAGAATGGGAGTGGGAGTTTAGTTAAAGGAAATGTCTGTCCCATCTTGTATTTTGAACAGTTGGTACAAGATGGTACAAGACAAGAGGAAGGTGTACAAGCCTTGATACTATATTCCTAGACCCCAAGTTTAGGGGACAGGTTTCCAGGCAATCTGTGGGAATTATGTTTCCATGCCACAACATTGTCCAAGTATCTTACTGTACTATCCTTAAGGTCCCAAGCTAGAGATAGTAACAACATCTATTACATTAATTTACATTAGTACACAACATGACTAGAGGTACATCAGGGCCCTGGTCATTGACCTAAACTATTCAAAAGATTTTGCAACTCTCCATGTAATACAGAGTTCACATAGAGCAAGAAAAATACCAATACCAGACCCTAATGAACATATCATAGATCCTGAAAGACATAATTGTCAAGCCTTGAATGGTAGTGAACATGGTAATTGAGAGGACCATACAATTATACTGAGATTTCCAGAAACCAGCCCTTGACAGCCTATAATTAGCTCTCTAGCACCTAAGGTGAGAAAGAACTGACTGTTTTCCAACACGCACCCATCGGGTATGTCGATCCTCTGACTTTCGTTCGCAACGACTTTGAGACGGCGTTAGGAATATGCGTGCAGGATGTTTGAAGAGCAAAGCACCCACTGATAACAGTACCTCGCAAGGTCACTCCTCTACCAAAGTGTACGTCACCAGCGACAGTGAGATGATCCAAGTCAATAATTGTTGGTATCTTCTTGAAACGTGCCTCGAAGTATTGGATCTAATCATGCATTCTGAGCTGGTCACGCATACAACCAATTCACAAGAGACGATCACCTTCTTGAAACGATCCCCTAGTTTGATTACAGGAACACTGCCAAACATCCTGTTATCACTCATGATAAGCTGACCGTCTTTCAGCGAATAGATGTCGCTTCTGATCAGAAGGAGGTCCGAACAGGACTTCACGGGGAGAAACCGAGAGCGAGGAACGGTGATTGCACGGGCGTCCCTGAAATGTCTGATGGCAGCACCTGCAGCCGTTTCCAGCTGGGTCCTTCATACTCGAGATAATTCCCGAATGGCATTATGTGCGAATCGTACCTGAATGATGCTTTTGCCGTCCTCGGTGACCCTGGGGTTAGCGGCGATGTCAAGATCCATGCTTCCATTTGCCATGATCGTTTTGAGGGCTGGCGAAGGAATTACGACCTGACGACATCTCAATTAGATATATTGACCTTTGAGGTTGATCCACAAGCTGTTCGTATTGGAGATCTTGAACTTGCGCACTAAGCAACTTTATTAGTCTGTCTCCCAAAGAAAACCCAATCCAAGTTACCTACCGGATTCGAAGTCGTCCACATATTCAGAAGGAACCTGCGCAATCTCTAATAGTCGCAGCGAGCCATCGTATTGAGTGAGTACACCACCCTATCAAACAATCTACACTT
Organism: Wakefieldia striispora; assembly: GCA_038090475.1. Lineage (NCBI taxonomy): Eukaryota > Fungi > Basidiomycota > Agaricomycetes > Agaricales > Hymenogastraceae > Wakefieldia > Wakefieldia striispora. The sequence goes on along the minus strand of JBBPMU010000068.1, from coordinate 75,044 downwards.
GAGCGCAGAACAAACAACGTGTGACTTACCTCTGAATCTGTTTTAGTCCTGTTCGTAACTTCCATCAAGAAATCCGTACTAGTATTCACCATATGCTGCAGAATCCTCTGATCCACTCTAAAAATGCTCAGCCATTCGAAATTCATTCATACATCAAATCTCCGTGACTCACACGGCACCCAAATTGTCCGAGTTCGATGCAAACAAATATTCCTTTCCATCTTCTAGCAAACGATCCAAGATACCGCTCCGCATGAGCGAGTCATACAGGTCGCCATTACCGGGAGGATACCAGTGCTTCTTATCGTCTCGAGCGTGTTGCGGGCAAAGTTGCAAAGTGTCAGTGAAAATACGCGGGTATTTCGACTGGTTAAAGATGACTATTTTGATTCGCTGGTCGGCATATTTCTCGATAATGCGTAAGGTATCTTCGTACGTATTGAAGGACGCCATGAGGAAGAGGGGGACGTCGACACCACTCCCGTTAAGGTGCTGGACCTGCGTTACAATGAGGTCGAGGAACGTCATTCCATCCTTCACTTCCAGAGTACTCTTCACACCAGACATTCCTATCGCGAGCTTTGGTTATTTATCTGATACGGAAAGAGAGAAAGAGATAGAAATAGAATACGTGCCCATGAATGTTCCTGGGCCACCGTTGAACTTGAGTATCGCCAGTTTGGATAACGCGCCTGGATCGACCGTCTTTGGAAGCCGATCATAGGGAATAATCTGATCTGCGTCAGGGTTCTGAATCTTCTCCCATTCTCTGCGCGCACACATGAGCACTGGTGCCAAATGGAAGCAGATAACACGCACAGGTCCCGTCGGCTATCCTTTTCGGCAAGGTAGCGAGAGTGAAGGTTGAAGAAGGCCTGCATTTCTGCATTGAACCCCTGAGAGAAGGGTGGTGGCGTCATTGGAGAGGAATGGCGTTCATGCAAGCGGCATACCCTTCGCACAGAACGATCTGCGGTACGAACGAGGTGGTTAAGCTCATTTCGAGCCAGTTTGGAGGGGGTGTTCTTACGCCTGCGAAATATGCGGAAGCGGGTGGTACTGAATAACAACATGATGAGGGGAGGAAGCGGTGGGAAGCGAGAAAGGACCATTTAAGCGGGCGAGTGAACATGCCTGCATGGCGAGGCCAACGTTTCAAAGGGCACGCCGTGATACAGATAGTGCCCTCCTCGACACAGCCACAGTGGAATCGGAACTTACCGGCGGAGTGTGAAACATTTCAAACCTTGATTTTCGGTGAGTATCATCAAACATCGTAAGGGACTCCCATCCTCAAGACTCCACGACATGGGTAAGTGTTGTCCCCTGTGATGATCATCGTTCTTGACGATCTCGAAAAGGTATTTCACGTTCATCCCGGCACAAGCGCTCCGCGACCGGTGCTCAACGCGCTCACTACCGCAAGAAGAGAAAGTTCGAGCTCGGTCGTCAAGCCGCCAATACCAAGCTTGGCCCAAAACGTATCCACACCGTGCGCGTTCGTGGCGGTAACCTCAAGTACCGCGCTCTCCGTCTCGACTCTGGCAACTTTGCGTGGGGTTCAGAACACACCACTAAGAAGACCCGTATCATCGGTGTCGTATGTCCAGATCTCCGTATATTCATCTGAGGACGCTCACGAGATGTAGGTTTACAATGCTTCAAACAACGAATTGGTCCGTACCAACACTCTGGTAAGGGGTGCTATCATCCAAGTCGATGCGACACCCTTCAGACAATGGTATGAGGCTCACGTGAGTAGCTATATGTCCTTAGTTGTATGCGTCGCTAAACGATCTCGGTGAATGCAGTACGCACAGCCCATCACCAAGAAGGGTGCTGCTGCCAAGGCATCCGCCGCCGCTGGCGATGATGCGGCAAAAAAATCCAACCACGTGCAGCGCAAATTGGAGGAGAGGAAGAAGGGTAATGTCACATTAGGCCGATCCAAGCTGACACCAGAAACGCTGATCCCCTTCCAGATGCTAAAATAGACCCTCTCTTGGAACAGCAATTCACTGCAGGCCGCCTATATGCATTCATTTCCAGCAGACCAGGACAGTCTGGCCGCGCCGATGGGTACATCCTGGAGGGCAAGGAGCTTGAAGTAAGATTGATAGGTTTTGTTTGTTTAGCGCTGCGCTGACATCAGTGGATCAGTTCTACGTGAGGAAGCTGCGGACTGGCAAGCAGAAACATGCACACAACGCATAAGATCTCTCGATAGGTTGTGATAGCTAGTGGTGGAGCCTGCGATAGGACAACCAAAAAGTGTGGAGCCCGTATGCTATGAGCCATGTTTGTAACTAGGACTATGAGAGCTGTTCAAATTAGTTCCCTTGTTAAGGTCAGATTATATAATCGTCATGGACAACTATTGAGGGATGCCGTAACCGGACCAGTGCTCTACGTTCCTTCCTTGCTCTGCCTCTTCGCGTCATATTTTCACCCTTCCTCTTATCCCCTTCTCCAACGCGACCCCGTCGTCTTCCTCGTCGAGCTCGATGCCCTCGACATCGACGGCAGGCTCTCATTCCCACCGTGGGTCCTCCTTGACATGGCGACCCACCAAAATCATGAACATGCGTGACCTCTCCCGGGACGACGACTTCCTTAGTCACCTTCTGGTTGAAAAACTAGGCACCGGAAATGTCCCTCTCTGTGTTCACAAAATGGATTCTTCCCGGAGGCTCCCAAAGGTTCCTGCGAACGATCTCATGGTAATTGCTAGACGCGTGAGTCACACATCCACCTCCAGTCGTGCCATCTTGTTCATTTCCCAACGTATGTATCCAACTACTTCCGTACATGTTTCTTTTTACCTCCACAGTTGGTCGAAAGCAAGGGCACTCCCCAAAACGCTGTGCGTCAAGCAGTGGACGAACTCCTCGCGTTAGTGTCTCTGCATCACTGCCGCCTGTGAACCTTATCTCTCAACCTTGCATCCTTCCAGTCTACAGCCCGTTCGTTACTACCTCAAGCCATATACACAAAAGCAGATTAATGCATTCGCCACGTGTGTACGACCCTGTTCTTTCGTTAACGACGCCTGAAGTTCGGTTCGCCACAGACATGCGTCGCGATATTTCGAACTGTACCATCCTGGAGGTTGCATCGAGATAGCGCACACGTCTCGGTACTCCCACAAGACTGGCAAGTCGGAATTATGCATCCTTGCGACCCGTCCACTCTCTCCTGGCATGGTCATTGCGGAACTGAAGGGCTCAATGGCACACTTATCCAAAGAAGAAGATAAGGAGCTCAAGCGAACAGACCTAAGAAACCTTGACATCAGGAGGGACTTTAGCGTGATCCATTCCCGTCAGATGAAGAAAAACCATCTATTTTTGGGACCCGCTCGATTCGTGAACGTAAGTCACAATGGTCTCCGAGTAAACACTCATCACTCATTTTGCTTCAGCATGATTGCGAAAACAACTGTGAACTGTTTCGGGAAGGCAAATACATCACTTTTCGTGTGCTCCGGCCTATCGCCGTTGGCGAAGAAATAACAGCACATTACGGTGATGGTTATTGTTAGTTCAATTGATGCTTCTTCTACGCCTTACGTCTGACTTAGCCCTTTAGTTGGCAGCAAAAACAGATACTGCCTTTGTGAAACTTGCGAGAAGAACGGACGGGGAGGATATGGACCCGAAGGCGAGGTCTCCGGCTGTGATTCGGACGCCGGAGCATCGGATGATGATCTCAGCGATTCCGAGCCTGTACCGACTGCGGTGGGCAACGTGAACGAGCGCAGAACCCGCCGCGGAGTATATGCCATTATCCAGGAACAGGATGATGAGTCAGACGAAAGCGATGATGAGGAAAAGGAAGGAAACAGGCCCCTTGCAAATGTTTCGGACGTCGCTGACATTGACTTGGAGTTGGGAGGCGACTTTTCTTCCTCTGTCCATCGATCAGCGTCGCGAAGATCGGCCTCGAGGTCTGTTAGCAGTACATGGACTGTTCACGATTTGACCTTTCCATCCAACAGTTCTGTCCCTCCTCTTAGCCGTTGTTCCGAGTTGGCTGACGAACTGAGGACCCATCCCAGGTCGACGCGGCAACAGCAGAGAGGGTCTGCTACTGCGACCCCCGAGGTTTCCACGAAATCACTGACACCTGTTCCACTTGACCATGCACAACTGTCTTCTCGACAGACAAGACGAAGTGCAAGTAGGCTATCCACTCCTATTAATAACAAAGAAAAGGATAGAGTCTTAATCAAGGAAGAACCTGAAACACGGATTCTGCGTACGCGTCCCTCATTGCATCTCGATAGGAACGAGTTGTTGGATATTGCCAACCAGATTGTACCCGTGGGGCCAGATGGACGACCGCTACCTACGTGTGTAACATGCCACAACGTTCTGCCTATGATTTCCGTCGACAATCAAATTGTTTGGGGTCTTAATATTGACACGACGCCGCGGCGAGGCAAGAAACGCAAGGAGCCACAAGAGTGTCCTCGGTGAGTCAACCTTCCATTCATTTAAAAGATCGACTGTATCTCACGTTCTGCCATTTCATCTTTGTGCAGGTGTATGCGTCATTTTGCTATTTATTCACAGCCATGGCCTGCTCGTTTAGCCAGTCAGGTCATTGCTCCTGTTCCCCGGGATGACGCGGAACCGTCTTCCAGGCGCCCCGCCCAGAAGAACGCTCCATCTGTGGAACTTAAACATGCGCCCGCTGGGGAGGAACGACCAGCGAAGAGGCGAAGGATAGAACAGGGACCAGTCGTCGAGATGTCGGAAAAAGCGAAAGAGCTCTTGATGATCCCTAAGAGAAAGCGGGGACGTCCTCGCAAACATCCTATGGCTGAAGAAATTCCAAAACGCAAACGAGGCAGACCCCGTAAATCGTCTCCCGCTAGATTAGATCGGGCATCGCCACCTTCGAATTCTCAGGCCTCCACGCCTACCAAGATCATACGGCCTCGCGTCTCTTCTCCGGTCAGCGTGAAATCGAGGAGTGATTCCGCTAGTCCGTCATCCTCGCGGGGAACCCTGAAGCCCAAGTCTCTGGCCGTCAAATTGCAGCCCAGGGACTCCAATGGTCGTTTTGGCAAGAAAGCGACTACGAATGGTAGATTTGTGAGAAAAAGGATTGGTAGCCTACGGAGTGGTTCGACGCGGGCACAGAGGGCCATGCAAAGGAAAAAGGTGGAACGGTGGCTAGGGGATAAGCAGAAGCAGCTTGAAACCAACGACGACGAGGATCTCCCTGTTCTTACCAGCGGGAAGCGTGGGCGGGTTACTACCGGTCTTGACGAGTCACCCCGTCCCGGTAAGAAACCACGGAGTAGTCCGCGTTCAGCAGACGGAGATGAAGATCCGGTACCGCATAATCCCAGCGGTCCCTCTTCATTAAGGTTTAAGGGCATGAACGCTGGTCTCCTATGTCGACCTAACCCCACAAATTTTGCCCGCAGGGTGTGGGCTCCTCCCCCACCCGAAGACTCCTCCCCTGATGATGAAGACGCAGAGGGTTCCCTTCCTACAATAGAGAGCGAAAGTAACGGGCCTGTCACTCCTCAAGATCGCACCCCATTACCGATTCCAAGCCCAGACCAACTTCCATTTCATGGCAAGCCTAGTCCCGGCAGTAAATTTGAAGAGTCTACTCCCCGTCTACCCATGCCACGCTGTTCTACACACGACATCTCCACTATCCTGACGTTCAAGCCATCCCCTATTAATTTTGCCAGGCGACGATGGTCTTCAACCGCCAAGTCACCGTTAGAATCAGGGACTGGGACCCGTCGGAGCCAGAGACTACGACCAAGGTCCTCACTCCCTGATGAAAATAATTTATCTTTGACAGCATCACAATCTGAGATATCATCCGCGTTGAGTACACGGACAATACTTGCTGGTCGATCGGTATCACCGCAGAAGTCTACAGTAGCCAATGTCAGGTCAGAAACAGCAACCGAGGCCGTACGTACGGTTTCCAGGCGCTTTCATATTCATAGAATTGATCCTCGTCGCAGGTAGGGGACTTCCCGGACCATCTTTTGAAACCTCGCACGGCGTTCCCTGGTGAGCAGTCATATGAGAGTACAAACTCCGACGACGACCGTGCTGTTGAAGGGCTCCTCGCAGAAACCCCAGAGAGCCACGAAGGATTGACAAATGAAGACCCGCTTTCTCATCTCCGTGTTACATACACCGCGGAACTCCCAGCAGTCGTGCCTTGGAAGAATGCCGAGGCAACACCCATGTCCCATTACCTGAAGAAGTCTGCTTCCTTTTGTGGCGATGAGTCGGCTTCGCCAACCCATCTCGTCCATGCTGGGTGGGATTCTGCATCAGACATTCTCTCCGATTAACCTCGCAACATCTTGTTCAGGAAGTCTTCGGTGTAATTTATCTCCCCTCTCTTGACACTTGATCACTCATTTGCCCAACTCCCAACCGCTTTATAGCAATAATTTATGCTTTGCTCAAGGCCCATTTCTCCCCTTCTTCACGTTGGCAAGCCATATTTACTTTAGGTACCTTACGAACCGTATAGTTCTTAATGTTTATAGTTACGAAGCAGTTTGACGAGTTCATCAAATCTAACATCAAGAGACGATAATATTGTACATGCGACCGTTATCTATCATGACTGACCATCTGGCTTGAGTGAGCTACGCCCAGCTCGCAGAATTTCATCTGTTGACAACAAATTTACGGCGATGACGGAACTGCGTGCCTAAATGAGCACAACACGCGTTGGTGGAAACCTGGCATGGCAGCACTCACCAGGAGTTCAACATCTGTCGCTTCACTCTGTAATTGTCCCAGATACCCTCGACCGTGGGGTCGAATGGCTCGCCAGACTGAAGGTCGATGCCAACGATATTGCCTTCCGATTGTTCATCCTAGTGGGGATACAGAACCGAACAATTCAGCGAGATCTTGATCGCAATATAATTCCAAAAAAGGATGCGCACCTGCAGGGCCACGACGACGTCCTGAACGTCAAAGCCACCGTTCTGGGCGAGGGTCTTTGGGATGATCAACAATGCATCTGCGAATGCCTGTACCCCCATTTTGACCCTTCCCCTGGCAGCCATTTTGACAGGTCCGCTGAGGTGGGCAGCGCAGGCGACTTCGAATGCGCCAGCACCTGGGATCAAGGATTCGTCCTCGAGTGCATTCTTGACGGCACGGAGTCCATCACGGAGGGCATCCTGAATTTGCTGGATCGTATGTGCGTTAGGGCCCTTGATCAGAAGCGTGACACTCTTGGGATCCTTGACGTCCTCGAGGAACGTGAATTTCTCCTCTCCAAGGGTGTGCTCATAGACGAGACCGGCCCAGCCGAGAATGTCCGGAGTGAGGTCATCAACGGAGTTTTGTGCTATGCCTCCACAAATGAGCTGCAACCTGTGATAAGCAAGTTTGTGCGATCAATAAGCCATCGTATTACGTCTCAGCATCGGAGGCGCACCGCTCCATATTGCGCCGCTTCGCACGCCGCAGGGCAAGTATGCCATTTTTTGCGAGGATGTCGAGGCTGAGAGGGTCGATTCCTTTTTGATTAATGACGACAAAATTCTTCGGTTTTTCGTTAGCACCGACGGGTTGGTCGCAGACGAGATTTTTGAGCTCCACGATCTTTTTGACTTTGGCATCTACGAAACGACGCTCAGACTCAACTAGCTTCTCGCGCTGCTCTGCGGACGAGTAGAAAAATCCAGAATTAACCTCCCTAAGGTATTCTAAATTTAGAGTTAAGGGAAGCAAAGCGCGTCGACGCACGTCTTCTCGTATTCAAGACTGACATTCAACGTCAGAATGTAGGCGTTCTCGACGCGTTTTGGCATATCGGGATGTCTTGCGCCGTGATCCATGACCAAACCACGCACGAGCTGTGTTTCCGACGCGGTACGGTGTTGCATTTTCATAACTTCAACCATGTGGAGATCAATAGGGTCTCTCCACTGATCTTTGGCTCCTTTCAGTAAACTTTTAGCATGTAAAGACCCTGGATTATTATTAAAGACGTGCCTTTGAGGGGCGGTGGTGGCCTGATGGTGAGCACGGCGTCTACGACGTCCGCTGCGAGCTGCTTCGCTAACGAGGCGTGTAGCTTGGTAGCAAGCGATGTGTGTGCGACACTAATCAGGGTAGGCCGATCTAGCTTCGATGACTGTCTGAACGTGTCCAGAAACTGCAGCTTGCGTCAGCACTCGACGGAAGCTGGAACTAGCACCGGACACAAACGGCTAAAGCCTCTTTCTTCGCGAGATCAAATCCCTCGCCTATAACGGTCGGATGGACGCCTTCTGAGATGTAGCGATCGGCTTGTTTAAGCAACTCTCCAACGAGGAGAACGACGGAGGTGGTGCCATCGCCAACTTGATCGTCTTGGGAGACTGCCGTACGTGCGATCATCGCGGCTGTCGGATTCTGTATTTGCATCTCGGATAGCAGCACTTTGCCATCCTTGGTCATCTTGATCTGACCAGCACCGTCCACGAGCATCTTGAGTGTTCCTCTTGGACCTGCAGCAAATTCGATCGCGGAACGGAGGTGCGAGATGGGGTGCGCTGTACTTACCGAGATTACCCTTCACCACATTTGCGAGACCCATCGCACCTGTTGTGTTGACCTGGTGGGAGGATGCGGACGAGGAAGGACAAGCAGCGAAATGAAATTACCTGCAGTGCCGCAGCGCGACGAACGCTTTCGGCCTTTGGATTGATTAGTTCTATACTGGACGACATGATCAAAGATTGTGTTCAACGTGGTGGAAGAGCTCGGTCAAGTTCGTAAGTAGTTGTCAGAAGATTGTCGTCAATACAGGTGGCGGAGTACAAATTCGGCAAGGCTTGCCTGGATATGAACGGTCATCACCTCGACCTTGACCTAACGTACCTGCCTACATCATGACTGATGTCTTACCGCTATCCCCACAGCTACTACGGCACCAGGCTGGCGCGTTTCTATCACACAAACGTGCTTCGAAATGGATCTCAAAAAAATACCGGTCCGTCTAGTATATATCGCTCCCTCTGGTCTGTTTCCAGGTCAAACGAGGGCAGAAAACCTCTTCGCTTTGAAGAACGATATCTTCGTTGAGCTCGTCTCCTTTGACTGTCATGTCTCCTGCACCCACTCGCAAAGAAGCTGCGGCGGTGTGTTCGTCTCATTACTGCTTAATTCCTACTCTAACTGTCCTCCTCCACAGAAGCCGCGAGGGCCGGGTCCACTGATGACCCGTGTCCCGCTCACTCAGGACAGGGAAAGGAAGCCGGTACTTCCACCTCGGAAGAAGCGCAAGCCCGTTCCTCCTTCCAAGCCGGCCCTTACTTTCGATGCAAAGCACAGACATGTTCCCTGCGGTTTGCAGGATCCCCCGGTGTCTCCATCTACACCCGTCTACTCTAGACCGTCTCCTCCGGAGCCATTCACAGGCTCATATGATGAGCAGCAGATGGATCCTTACACCGATCGCGATATCCCGTTTCATGACGGACACGATGCGCAGAAGCACCCTCGTACCTTCTCAGAGCACGCTTCCATTGAACCCCCGAGCGCATCCCATCCCAACACCCCTTGCACGGAGGTGAACGATATGAGCTCGGCTCCGGAAATGTATGACTCTCCCGTGTCGTACACCTCATCCTCCTCCCCGGCTTCATCGGATCAGTCTCCTGCCGAATTTGCCCCTCACGCCACCGAATACACGCGCCAGGTGCAGCTTCCTTTGGTAATGTATTCGTATGACAACCCGTTTGTGCACCAGCCTGCGCCGGTCGTCCAGCACTACGGCCATTCTGTGGATCCTACTCCGGATCGTCATACACAGAACTTTCCTTTACAGCATTTCGATACTCCCTTTAACAGAGCGGCGCCTCATGGAGGTCCAGGGTACCCTGAAAACAATGGCTATCATCATTACGCGACTCATAGATACTAGTCCAGTGGGCCCAACAGAGTTCGGCTTGCTGATGTTAATTTTCTTACTTCCTTGTCTTCAAATTTCTTGTGGATCCGGAGAGGTGGGCTAAGACGTAGTATCTATTGCTTTATTGGTGTACATACCCCCTGTTATCGTAGGCTACTCTGTAAAACCAATAACTGCTTACATAAACAAGGTCATATGCATCAGAGACCGACCTGAACTCCCACCCTGGGTTACTGCCATCTTATAGGCTTATAGCTTATCGATATCGCTGCTCTGTGCGCTCAGCACGATGTCGAAAGCTAACCCATACGCTACGAAAGGCTACAAACCCACCGCAGAGGAACACCACCAAAGAACAGTCGCCCGCATTGAGCAGATCCACTCCCATTTAAAGAACCCTCGCGGAAAGCGACTCAATGGGAAGGTTTGCGTCATTACCGGCGTGGGTTCGATGTATGGCATTGGGTAATGTCCAACGTTGTCGGGCCTTGACTTCTTTACTTACACCCTTATTTCGTTCATGATGTATTATTACCCAGGCGTGCCTCTGCACTCCTCTTCGCCCATGAAGGTCTGATTGATGATTCGTTCGCGTCTTCTGGGCAGTGCTCATTACGGTCGGGGGTTGTAGGTGCAAGCCACCTTTATTTAATAGATTTCTCTCCAGAAAATTTGCCGAACCTCAAGTCAACGATCGAAAGCACGTATACAGACGTAAAGGTCAGTTGGGATGTGGGACCACAATTTCGCCAGCTCATGAGGATGTTACAGGTGACGACTATCCAAGCTGATGCTGCGGATGAGGCCGCGATAGCTGCCGTGTGTAAACAGGCGATCGACGGCGAGGGTCAGCTGGATGTTTTCTTTGCGAACGTCCGTCTGTCGTTTTCTTCCAAGAGGTGTCCCAACCCTGACGCCACATTAGGCCGGCATATCGATGGGTGCAGTACTCCATGATATGACCTCGGAGCAGTTCATGGAGACGATGCGAATCAACTCCCTTTCGTAAGCAGGGCTACCTCCGCGGAGTACCTTTCGCTGCACTCACGCGTGCTTTCTAGCTGTTTCTTAGCCGTAAAGCATGGCTCGCAGGCCATGATGCGCACGAATCCTTCGAGTGGCAAGACCCTGAGCGGTGGCAGCATTATCTTGACCGCTTCGGGTCCGTTCTTCCACCTGCTTCCGTGACTCGTCGGTATTTACGCTCCACTAGTTGCCGGGTTACGCTCAGGCGCTGGAGGCATGGATTGTGAGCCTCCTCTTCCTTACATTATACAAGCTGTTTAAGTGGCCGTCCAGACAGTGCAAGCAAAGCTGCGTGAGCACGGTATAATCCTTTCCTCGTACAACCGTCTCATCCACACTGCAGCGTTAACTCGATCGCGAAAACGAGCGTGTACCAGTTGCAGAAGACAGACATTCGTGTAAACTCGATCTGCCCCGGATTGATCGAGACGGGCATGACGAAGGACGTGTTCGATGCCGCTCGCGAACGAGGGAACGGAGGCAAACTTGGACAGTTGAATCCAATGGGTAGATACGGTGTCCCACAGGGTATGTGTTTTGCACTCCATCCCTGAAAACCTTGCCTCCACGAGCTAACCACGCGACGTAGAAATCGCACAGATGGCCCTCTTCTTGGCATCAGGTGAGAATTGGATATGTCTGCTGATGAATGATGTACACGATACTGATATGCAACTTGAAGACGAGTCGAGTTACGTCAATGGACAGAACATTGCAGTGGATGGGGGTCTTTCTTCTTCGCACCCTGTGATACCTGGCAAGTGGGCATGAGGCGTTCACGCCCATGAAACGCCTTGTTCGCCGTATATCCTTGCTGTATATTATCGGGATAGCTGTTCTCAATATCGATCAATGTAAGCTGATGTTCCCATGCAGACGGGAGGTCAGTATATTATGTAGTCGAAGTTTTGTGAGACATGGAGGTTATGAACCTGCGATAACCAGCGGCGTGTAAGTATTGTACACCGTGTACTCGACTTGCATTTGTGTCTGTAACCGGTTCCTACCAATCGTTACCATTATGGACGCAAACGAAACCGTCTCTCAGCCGGCTCGGTAGACTCATCTCAGCAGCGAATGTCCTCCCGTAGGGCACGCCACCATCTCAAATTGTTACGGCTGGACGGTGGTCTGGCTGGATATTTGGGGGACCGGATTAGCGTGGGGTTCTGTTATGAGGAATTAGTTTTGTAGTCCCATTATTCTGAAGGTGGGCCCACCTGTCAAAATGTATCACCCTCGTCGACAGAACTTTGGCTTTCGAGTGCGCTCAAAATTGTCCCCTCCATGATACCTTTGACAAGCCAAGCCTGCGACGCGGACAGGAGAAATTCAGTGAACAGGCGAAACCAGTCGAGGAAAAAATTGCAGACCGCTCCTGGCGGTCGAATGCCACAGTGTCGCGTGCAATGGGCAAGCGGTGCAAGACGCCCTCCACTACTCCGCGACATGTTGCCTCGCGGAGTTTAAGATCAAGTAACTTTGAAGGTTTCTCCCCGTTGAAGCTTTGCGGCGGTTCCGGAGAGAGATTCGCTGTGTCTGAGGTTTGAATAAGGAGAATCTGGACCGCCAGCGAATGGCAAAGTGGCATACCAACGTGTCGCGCTCGCTCCAAGTCGGGGGTGTGTTGCCTGTGTACTGAGAACACGTTAGACTCGTGTGGAACGACATGTCATAGCCTGAGCTTGGAAGCTTGGCCGACGGACAAGATGGAAGGTGAGAGGAAGGAAGTGACCCACGTGAGGTCCACTCCAATGGATGGGTACGGATTTTTTGACCGAGTTTTCCGGGTAAATAATCCCCATAGACTTACATGGATCATGCACCGCTCATCCACATTCCTTCTCTTCCTCACTGGATTTATATCCCGGATCCTGGAACTTCTCCTGGGACAGGCGCCGTCGTTTCTTCGAGCAAGTCAACAGCCTTCGAGGGTCGTCATTGTTGGTTTCCAAGATTTTCTCCGCATGCTGGCGTTTCCTTGTGCACCGAAGTTCTTGAATGGCGGAAATCTATTCTACTTGACCGAAGCGGTTCGACATGAACGTCAATGAAGGGAGTTAGCTAGCCTAATTGCCTCCAAATGGAAACGCACAAACCGACGGTCAAGGTTGTCTTTGACTGGTCGGTCTGGTGACTCTGGTCCAGGACTCGGAGGCTCCTGGACCCTAGATGAAGCTTATTTCTCGTCGCCCCAGATCAGGGCAGCACCTTCTAACTCTCCCTACACATACAGACCCCCTGGTTCGTCGATCGCACGCGCAGCAATGCTCCGTGGTTCAGAACCACGCAATAGCTGGATACCGCGATGGATTGGTCCGATTTCGTCGATCAGCTGCAAAGCTTCAGTAGCATCTCGGGAATTCTAAATTCTCGGGAGACGCCAAACATAGGAGTAGGTTGGTCGATAGGGGGCACTGGCTCACGGTGTTGCTCGAGGCGAAGTACTTCGTGATACCATACCCCGCTTCGATCACGATCTCCACCCGACGTCCATGCCTGCAACAGCCTGTTGACCTAGATATGCATGCTATCTTTCACAAGGTATTCAGGTTGTTCCCCTTTACATCCAAAATACGCATGACTCACCCTATCAATCAGGATGTGGAGTGACAATATAACCAGGACATTGGGCCTTCAGATATGAACAGAGGGGCACAGCTACACTGTGGTCCAAACCCTCTTCCATTCCCATGGTATGTACTGTAGGTCATTCCTCTGAAAACAAAGGTATCACCAGACAGTACAAGTGAGAAGGAGAGGGTCTGACCATTGTGTAGCAGTTTTCGCTCTGCATGGCCAGCCCGTTACGATGTGAGAGTTCCCCCCTCTGACGGTTTAAAAGCAGATACCTGCGCTGACCCCCGGGGATCTTTACTGATCTATCCGCGAAAACCATATCCAGCCCTCATCGCTGAGTTATCACATCTTTTGGGACGCTTCGACCGCAGGGGTGTTTAAAGTTGACTTCCATTCCGCGAAGGTGATGAAGGAACCGTCCTGCGAGTCTCGCCATAACGGGAGGTTTGTCCTTCAGGTACGAAGACTATAGCGGTTAGGGAGGTCCTTTTGGAGATTCCATTTTAGTGGAGAAATCCCCGGTGCAAAGACCCTTGTGGCATGGCATGGAGTGTGGAAAGCATCGCCCTGACGCGCACTCGACAAAACGGGTCATAACGGGGATGGATCGCGCCTTATGGTTTCATAGAAGCAGTTTATCGCAGCTGGAGTCCTCTTTGAGAGTGTGGCCACTGGCGTTCTTCACCTTGCTGGGGTCACGGGGATGTCGAACTTCTCAGCCTTGCTCACCACCCGCGCAGTTCATTCGCGGAAGGTTGTGGACCATGCCCCCAACGAGTTTCAAGCACCTTCTTGCTGTTTACCGGTCCTCGGAGCTGGACGAATTGACGGCTGGTTTTTGTTTTTGTTTTCATAGACTCGGAGACGAGTGAGCGGTGGTGTGAAACCCAGCGACAAATTCTCCGATTCACTGACAGTCCCCTCTCTGACAAGGAGACACGCCGCGCGAAAGCTGCCTGGGCTGGATTTTTACCCATCCCCTGGACATCTTGACTATACCGTGCAGCACGCTCCTGAGAACGGATCTGGATTTCATTGGCGCGATGCATCACCCTTGTCTGGCACCACCCAGACTCCGGAAAGTCTGCGCTACCACGGCCAGTGGCGTCCTCAGTTTCAAATATCAAATAGAACCCGCACAGGCTTCGTCTCCCCTAACCAGGCCTATCCATCAAGATCAGAAGACAGCTGCTCTGAATGTAGACTGACAGCCTAAATATGAACATTCCACCGGTGAGTATGATCCTTCCGCTCAAGGGTTGCGCTGACACTATCGGTTCCTTAGACAACGCATTTTTCAAGTGGGTAATACGCCGGTTTTGCGGTGTCAACAGCCCCTCCGTGCGTCTTGTGGAAGGTCTGTTTGCTGGCAACCCTCCATCGCACTGCTTTCTAAATGTGTTCATACACAGGTAGAATGTACCGTCAAGTTTGCTCGTCCGCTCATCTGCGGGAAGCAGTTACTCAGATTCTCCGCAAACGCGCAAATGCCAAATCCCATAAGAGGCTGTCTTTTATGTATATCTAGAATGTCCTTTCAACACCGCACTGGCTGCGGCGGTCATCGTGCCATATCCCGCTGGAGGGGTTACGCAGATCGTCGTTCATTGGGTCACGCCAACCTCTAGGTTCACTGGCTACAGATTTGGATGAAAGTTCGTGGCCACAGTTGGTTCGTGAGTATTACGCCCTGTTCTGTGTCCTATCCGTCGAGCACGGCACTTGGCCTGCTATATGTATCTCGATGGCCCTACATTTTGCGCGAGGGATCGCAACTCAGACGTACCTTGTGCGAACGTGTAAATTAGTGTCAACGTTTTACAGTAACCACCAGAATAGCTTCTCGTCGCACTCCTGAGTTCAGAACTGGGATTCTTTGAGCGGATTAGGGACTCAATAGTATCGTCGGCTGACCATAGCAACTGCACGTCCTAAATTTGTCAGTTCTGAGACACAACTAGTATGTATTACCCGGAGAAGAGTCTATATCGCTGGAAAAACCGAAATTCTAGGCCGGTCCAACGCCGTTCTCTGGCCATGGCAGTGAAACGAGCCCAGGACTCGGATGACCCCAGTTTGACTCCGCTTCCGCGAAGGCGGACTTGTGACCTTGGTCCCATTAAGCGGATAGCGCTCGCGGAGTTGACTAGGCGGACTCTTCCAAATCGAGAGACGACTTAGGATGGTCGGGACGGGCCAAAGAGGAAAGATGTACTAATGGGCGAGAAATGGCTTGCGAAAGTCCAAAGGTATCAGCAGGACATACTATTTCCGCTCTGGCGATTAAGAGGGTGAACCTTTCACTGCTCACGGTTTGCCACTGGCTCGGAGCTGAGCGAGGTTCGAAGAGTCTGGAACGCAACCCCCATCACTGGCAGGGGTTGAGGCGTTTCTCCGAGTCTGATTCCCGCAACTTGGACCCACAATGGTTGCAAACTCTTCCACATTGGATATCGTTTAACACACCTCACAGGCGTTCTGGATCCTGGAGACGCACTTCCATTTTCCGGAGGGCGCAGAAGCTTGAAGATTGATACTGCGCAACAAGCGAATGGGCTAGACAGGCCGAGGGACGGGAACCTCCGATTCAGTAAAATATGTTACAGCCTGTCGCGAGGGTGATGAAATCCGACAGCCAGAGTAGATACATGAACTATCCAGATAAACATGTAGAGATAGCCTCAAAGACATAGGATCGATGACAATGATCACATTTAATCGCCCGAGCGTTAGAAATACGAAGGGCGCCTCGAGCCTAACCAAAATTCCAGGGCAAAATTCGAATAAAAAGACGCCCGCAGTCGTCCGTATTCATTGTGTCCTGGAAAAGTGACTCAGGTTTGTTCCGGTTCTGTTGCCTGAGACGGTTGGAAAGGAGACAGAATCAGTTCTTGTCAGCAACTGAAAATGACCATTTCCCATCTCCGACCTGGTTCGTTTGGAGCCGACAGGCCACCCAGCCAATCCACGCACCCCATCACCACTCGGATCTACCTGATCGACATCGCGTTCTGCTCCAACAATAGTTCAGCTAAGACAGACGAGACCAAGAGTTCAAGACAAACAACAGATATGTCGAAACTTTCTTGTGACAACATTAGGTTTTGCCGAACTGACGAACCTAATTAAGGATCAAATAATTGAATGGCTGGGAAGCGCAAATTTACCGTTTTCATCGCGACAGTACTTCGTTGCGGGTCACTTCCGCTGCGACATGCATAGATGAACAATGGACAGTGCCATGGTAGAATTGTTTCTCGTTCTTCAGTGACAGGTCCGTGCGTGCTTATGTGACCTGAAGAAATCAGCAGGTTTCGTTAGATGGATAGGTAACGCCCTTCGAGTAGTCCTTTGGGCTTGCGTCCCGTCTCACTTGAGGCAAGGATGTTTAGGTGAGCGTCTTCCCATGAAAGAAAAGTGTACCTACGTGCGCGTACGTTCGTCGAAGGACGCTGGTCCCGGCGATGCTGACACTCACATAACATGGTCCGAGGCTTCTTCCATTCCCATGGTATGTACTGGGATGTTGGCCAGGAAACAGTGGCCTCAATCTGCAGTACAAATGGGAAGGAAGTGCCTCCGACCATGCAGCAGCAAATGCGCACATCCCAGCGAACGCAACGTCCTTCGTGGCATAGGCCAGCTCATATGTGCGGTGGCTATTCCCCATAACCCAGCTGCGTGGGCAACGACGAAGGCACACATCAGGTAGGGTGATCCATGGATGCGAAGGCCAGCCGCGTAGAGCGACGACGACGACGAGACTGTGGAAGCGTATTGGTGAAGTTAGAGGAGTGGGTGGTCGGGAGGGGATTAGTGGGTAATGCTGACCGTCCGGTGGAATTTTATAGTCGTGCGGCCGGTGTACTCGTGTCCGCTCGCCTGGTCTCTGGGCCTCACACTGAGGTCATTTACGCCATGAGGAGGTCTTGAACCTGTTAGGGCTGTTTATCGCTTTCCAATCGCGATCGCGATGGCAGACCTATTGTGCTGGTGAGATTTTCGGCAAATGCATTATTTCATGTTTGACCATATCGAGGGTACCACCTAGACTGTCTATTGATCCCCGAAAATTTACCCTTTTTTTCCAGATCAGTGACATATAGCCCTAGACCGTCAACCCAGAAAGGTGGGCCATGGAAAAATTTGTTGCATGAGCAACAACAGGCACCCATTGTTCTGAAAGGTGGAGCTCATTTGTCGCCTCGGATCGCATTCCCTTTACCCTTCGACGCGTCGTAGAAGGGCAATTTCCCCTCTATCTGAGTTTTCAGATGATTTCGGACTTTCATATGTCGGTGGTTGCATTCACTCTTTTCTCCGAAAGGCGCCACCCTCTCCACCGCATAAGAAATTTCTCTTCCTTATCGTACTCATCTGTCCTCATTTGAAGGCCGATTCTTATGCTTTTTTGATGAGATGAGACACTCACTTCCGACAAGTGGACAAGGTATGATTCCGTTCCGATCAGAGACTTTTTCGTTCTTTCAACGCTAGTCATCCTCGATCACTTAGGCGAGTCTCCGTCTTCATCCGCTCATGTTCGGTCATCCGATCCTTAAAACATCTCAGTATTGCAGTGGAAAACGACCTCGTGGATCACTTCCTTTCATCAATGATGATCTATATGATAGTCTCTGACTTAAAGAGGTACGTGGTCTTGCCGAGCTCTGACAACCACGCATCTAAGCCACCCTCTTTCTGCCATGACATAGACAATTGAGTGATCGAAGTGATTCGCTTTTGACCAGTATCCTTTCCATCGTGAGTGGAGCTGTAACAAGCGCTTGAGCTATGCGACAATCGTGTGGTACGGGCATTACGTTGTAATGTTCGCTAGATATTTTTTGACGTGTGTCCGAGCGTCCTATCGAACACGACCAGGGGGAAGCTAGTTCGGTCCCACAACCCACTCAATGTTCCTTGGTTTGCGTTCATTCGTAAAACCACGCTTCTCGCACCGCTGCGGACGACCTTTGTTCTCCAAGTTGAAAAGCATCCTGTTTCGCCACATTGACGAGCCAATTTCCACTACAACCAGCGCCATATGATTCCAACCCATTGACAATCACCTGTTCGACTTCTACTTGCGAGCTGCCACCTCGCTTAATACTGTCGTCTACTTTCCGATATCGCTACCACCAGCTTGATGTCTCGTTTCGCCGCTATCATAGGTAGCACCAGTTACCATCGGGATGGCTGCGCATTCGTTCTGCTCTGCTGACTGCTATGCCCGAGTCCATTGTTCAATATAAAACGGAACAGATTTTTCTTCTCTTACCATTATACCTTCCGAGTTTGGGTCGCAATGTCCTGGCTTACAACAGCGGAACTCCACATGGCCAACCGGTCATATTTCCGACCGAATTGGATATTAAACCCCGTGTTCAGTCCACGCTTGTTTATATCACCGTCACGTCTGCACTTCATGGCGACATACTAGTACACTCGACCACCCACCGACCTGCCTTCCTGCTTCAATTGGCTACGCGAGCCCAATCAGGCGAACATAGCCAACGACGTATTCGGGGGATTTACCGTCACGGTGTGCAGGTGACGTTTTGGCCTTGGGTCCGACCCGCAGTCGATCAAAAATGGTTGATGATCCTGATTCACTTGATCAAAAACGAACAATAAATGCACCAATCCAATGGCGTTCAAGTCCGCATCGCGGCACCAATGTCAACCACAGTCGGGCCGCACGCCGCACTCTTGTCCACGTATTGTCATGCACCTACCTTCCCCTCACCGCAGGCGGGAGGCCGTAGACGGCGTCAATTTCCCTGACACGTGCTCGGAGGAAATAATCGTGGTAGAACGAAACTGGCGGACTCCGATGCGATGCTTCATTTCCCTCTTTTCTGATGTATTTTTATTTTTATTTCTTCTTTTATCATCTTAATGCAGTATGGGGTCATAAGACACCGAGACTCGGCTCGTACTTTTACGTGTGCGGGGGACACATTAAACCTGTTCAAACCGTGCCCGATAGCAGCTGTGTAACATTATGGACAACGTTTCGAGCATGTTGAATGAATTCCCTTTTCTCTGACACTCCACCGCATTGACATGTCCGATCCGCTATCGTTGTCCGTTACGCCGCACAACACGTTCCCCTTACTGCTGTTATGAAGATGGCAAAGTGAGAGAGAGGGAAGAAAGGGGAAACACACGTTGCGCTCGATGTGATGATACCTGTCAGATTTATCTGACCGCTGGTTCACCCGTGTCATGGCTTGCAACCCCTTACCACCGTTGCAGTATAGTCCGACCGCTACGGGTCTTACACAGTAAAGGTTCCTTTTTTTTCCCGCGTTGAATCGGTCGCTCCCGCCTGCCCATGCGTGTGAGCATATATAGTTATTGCCCCTGACCCGCAAGCTCTCGCGAGCTTCCCTCACCATCCTCAAGTGGTGTTCAGTAGTCGTGGCCCATCGGACTGGTGCACGCGGACTGGTTGTAGTCTCAGGGTCTTCCAGGATGCAGTGCGACCGCACGGCAAGCGCACTCCAGATGATCAGGATCCTGAACACACATAACGAAATAGCGCAATGTCAAATTTGATATATGAACGCAATATGGATGCCCACACATATGCAACCACTACGACTACCACACATGTGACTCCAAACCTCCTACACCTTCTTACCGGGGACCGAGGACGTGGTTTAACCCCATGCGTTTTCACTTGATATTCAAGAGCTTTACCTCTAAAGCAAGGCTATCATCAATTTCCAGTCTGACCGACAATCGGCTGCAACGCACCGAACCTTAATGTGGAGTTGGGGGGAATGCCTTCCTGCTTCTTGTTGCCGTAACCCATTGATGGCGGAACCACAATCTCACGCTCGCCTTCGACTTGCATCCCGGCGACCCCGATGTCCCAACCTGGTCCACGGTAAACACACCACCTTTGCAAAGTAATTGCTCCTACCTTTAATAACATCACCCTGCTCGAGCTTGAAAATGAACTGCAGGTAGAGTTATGAGTGGTTCATAAAATCACGACAACCGTGACGTACAGGCTTTCCCTTAGTATTCTGGTCAAAAACTTTGCCATCGGGAAGCTTGCCAATATAACGTAGCACAAGCTTGTCGCCCTTCTTTGCCATCTTACCCGTACCGATCTTGACATCCCGGACCTTAACACCTCCTTCGAGGGTGCGCACGACGTTCTTGTCTCCCTTGTCCTTCTTTTCGCCATCCTTCTGCTCGGGCTTCTCTTTCTTCTGCTCTGCCTTGTCTTTCTTGTCTTTCTTATGCTTCTTCTCCTCCGCTTTCTTTTCTGGCTCAGGAGCGGGGACAGCTTGGCCATCCTCAGTCTTGAGTTTCTTGGCCATTTTTTTCTTTTGTGATTTCGACAACGTCGGCTCATGTTCATCAACTTCCATAGAGTCGTCGTGAGAACGCTTGAGGCTTTTGGGTGCCTCCTCCTCTTCATGCACCTCTTCAAAGCGGCTGAAAAGCAAAATATTAGGCTATTCAGCACACATGAACGTGTCTGAACTCACTCGGCATCACCGTCTTCCTCGTCAAGGGCGACTTCACCAGCGCCGACCTCGACTTCGACGTCCGAGCTAACTTCGCCTAGGTTGTAGGCACCCTCGTCTTCTTCTTCGTCCTCTGAATCCACGTCCGATCCGAAGGGTGGTTGATCGACGGGAGCTTGATCTGGTAGAATGGCGTGCGTTAAGATAACACGGAATAAAACTATATTATATCATACCAATGTAATTCCCATACAAATGGATCGTGCTGACAAGAACAAGGAACGCGATCAGCCATGGGTCGGCACGTGACGCGCCATGCGCTCACTTTTTGCCAACAGCTTCGAGGATGTATTCCATATCCTGTTCGAGAGTGATCTCACAGCTCGACTGCTCGATCTAGAGTGCGCGTCAGACGCGTCCTCGGTCATATAAAATAAAGAGAGGACGTGTACTTTGCCGGGGGTGAGCGAGCAGAGAACGGTGGTCACGGCGGGACCTGTCGGTGGCTCATCGTCGTCATCGTCGTCATCCGCCTCATCCTCCTCATCGTCAAGCGAGGAGAGGCTCTGGTACGTGAGCTTGACGGATGTCCTGGCAGCGCCGTCCTGTAGCTCGTCGGGCAATGCCGCGTTTTTTATTTGAAGGTCGCCCTGGGGGACGACGACCTGGGCCTCGCCAGGTGTCAACACGATACTCCTACACGGTCGTCAGTGTCAGCTCGCAAACGTGCAGGCGACGCGTACCAGGGTGCAATAGCGACGACCATGACGTTTTTTGAAGACAGAATGTAGTGTCAAGGTAGAAGAAAAAATCAAACTCATGCTCTTCCTTGTAAAGGAAATTTGGAACTCCGCTCAAGGTACGGGTTTACTCGTCGTCGTCGAGATGGTCAGTGTCGACGTCCGCTTGTCCGTCGGCGAGATCGACTGACGCGTTCGTGCAGTCAAACGTACTCAGACCGTATCTCGCAGCAGTCAGGTCATCGCTCACCGCAGCGCTCACCCTCGAAAACTTTTCATCGCAGGTATGCTCTACAATCTACCAACACATATCACGCTGATCTCACGTACACGCACCAAGGTCGTCGAACGACACAACAAACCAGAGGTCGAAGCACGGTAATCCCACACACACTTACGATTTCCTCGATATCTCAAAGAACACACTAGCGGATCGAAAGAAGTCCTCCTCAACCCCCTCACGATATCACGCAATGAGAACGAGCGCGTGCTGATCGAGCCTTCCGTCAACTCGATACGGATGAGCATCAAGATCAAACAAGCAGACGAAATCGAACGCATCCTGTGTCACAAATTCACGCGCTTCATGATGCAGCGCGCGGAGAGCTTCGTCGTGCTGCGCAGGAAACCCGTCCCGGTATAGTTTGATCGACGTGACGGGATCGAAGCAACTGATGGTCTTTCAAGGGTTATGACATATCCTTCTTGATCACCAACGTTCATTCGGAAACGATGCTCAAGCACAAGGTTGTCGATTTCATCATACAGTAGGCGTCGTTTCCCGATCTGTCGAATACCCTGGGTAATCTCTCCCCCAACCCCAGGTTTATGGAAGAAGTGGATAGAGAAATAAGTGAGATGAAGCTCAGTCTTAATGCTCGAGCGCGCACGGTTGCAGAATCTTATTTGACCGCAGTAAGTTGGCCTCTCCTTTGATCTTGAGGAAAAAGGGTTTGATCACATCGCCAGTTCAATTCATAAGTAGGAACCCCTGTCACCGTGGACCCTTTACCTTATTCATCTCCCGAGTACGTTTGGGTAGATGCAGATGTACATCTTACAGCCGTAAAGCTCACCTCGAGAGCTCTGACTCCGAGTTGTACCACCGCTACACCGAAGCTAATTGGAGCGAGCCCTCCCAAGGTTGCCAGGAAATTTACTCCGGTTAATGACACCTTGTCTGGGTGCTGAAAAACTACAATTTCAATGTGCTACATCTGCGAGGATAATGAAGGAATTGCTGTGTATCATATAAACGACTTCTATAAGGTATGCGCGGTGTCGGTCCATGCCGAGAACTTGTGGTACTAGTACATGGGATCGTGCAAATGCTGGGAATGCGATGTGGGGTACAGGTAGAAGAATCGGATGCCAATCCAGAGAGGAAAGAAGAAGACACGGCCACTCACTCACCGGGCACGCCGCCACCCAAATTGTCAAATAACAGATCCTTAAGCCTTCCCCAGACACGAGTCTCAGGAGGCGGTGCACAATGGGCCAATTCTCTCGCCCTCCGTTCAGAGTCTGCCAGTCGTTTGCGCAACTCCCAATTTTCATCCCGCGACGCGTCCAGCCGCATACGCACCTCTCGAGAATGAGACTCCAACCCATGCACCTTGTCCTCGGCGCGCGATAAACGATTATCGGACACGTATAGCCTCTCCTTCAGTCCCTTGTACGCCGCACGTGCCGCATGTAGCTCCTTTTCCAAATTCCCGATGCGCGCCAGAGACTCTGGGTCAGGTGGTAATCCAATATTCGGCGGGAGACCGGTCGAATCAGACGACGAAGCTGATGAGCAATTTCCATTATTGGAAAAATCAAGTCCGAGGGCATTCTTGGACGGCGGATGTACCGCTTCAGCAATGATAGCATCGTTCACGGTCCCATAGACATCACGAAATAGGTCGTGCGCAGTAGATGCATGGCTCGCGCTCTCCGGGTCGTCTGGATGCTCCCGGCTGATATCCAACTCACATGCCGCCAGAAGCAACATCGCCGGCCGCATAACTGCGCGTTCTAACACAGATACCGCGGAATCGGGTGGTTTGGGATAAGGCGTGCCCGAAGAAGGCAACGCCACTGTAGAAGTGTCCGAGGTGGGTGTGGGCACTACTGTAAAGGCATTCTCAAACTAAGAGGATTCGCATACACGCGTAAGGCGTACCATCTTCCTTTCCTTTCTCGACATCGATCGGATTGCCCAAGTTATCGAGCAGGGATCTTATCACGGCACCTGCGGCCCTGGAGCGGCCCGTGCGCCGATAGTGTGCGGCGACGAGGAGATATGGCCCCGGATCACTTTGAGTGAGAGTGAGCAACGCGATCGTGCCCTTTGGATCGTCGGGGAGTGCGGAGAGTCCATAAGTAAAAGAGTGTCCCTTATATGCAAGGCTGAGTTGGTAACCATTTTCATTGGTATATGCGCCACTGTTGGTACTGTCTGCGGATGACGGCGGGCGGAGAGAAGGGGGGGCAAAGGAAAAATCCACTCGAAGTGGTGGTGCGCTGGCAGGCTTATCCGGAAGTTGAATACTGCGCAAGAACGCGGTCACCGAACCAGGAGGCGGGGACTCTGTCCTCTTTCGATCTCTGGGGGCAAAAGTGGTGACAGTAGGTGGCGCAGATGAGAGGGGGAGCCGCAGGGGAGGGCCCGGTATATTTGCCTGCACGCCGAAGGAGTCTGTATGCGCTGGTCCAGGCCGCCGCTCGCGCACCGACCCGTCCGAGCCTGTAGGTTTTCGGGTGCTATGAGGGGAAACACGGCGAGCCCCCCCTGTCTTGAAGGGATAGCTGCGCTCGTCATCCACGGAGGGCTCTGCGGGCGAGGGTCGGGCCTCACCGCGGCGTGAGTTTTGTGCTCGTTCTTGAGCACGGGGAGAAACTGGCCTCTGGCTTCGGGGTTGGGACGCGTCTTGAGCCCGACGCGCTCCGCGAGTGGGAGTGACGTAGCCAGAGACCTTGCGTTTCCTGTAGGGAGCAGGACGGAAGGGGGTCTTTGGATTCGGACGGGAAGTGTCCTTCATGGTGGATGGTGAACAAGCGTTGAGTGGCTGACTTGAACAAATACGAGCTGATGATGTTTCAGATGCACGATGCACGATCCTTCTACAAACATTATCCAAGCGTCGTGGCTCCCTCAGGCTCTAAAATAATCTACTTCTACACTGGAAATGATAGTGACAACGATACAAGTATCATCGGGTGCGTCTCTACCACTGTGGAGCTCCTGGTACAGGCTCCACAAACTAGCCGTCATAATCTAGCCGAGTAACATCTCCTGCTTCCCAGTCGGTGGATGACCGGACCGAATTCAGCAGAAGCGAGGAAATAACCTTATGATCGGAGGGGCATTATATCTCACCCGCACCTCCAGTTAAAAAGATCAACGGCTGACCTCGATGGCCTGACTCTTGAATCATATATCAATCAAACCTGAATGCAACCGGCGATATCACTGTCGCGAATCTCGAGGCGTACCTGCCAGATTCGGCAATGTATATATATGTGGTACTCCCAACTCCATCCTTACCGCGCAGGATGCTCCTCGGCCAGGCCACAAACGACGATGCGCAATACACGCCGACCTGTTAGTGGCACGGCGAGATGATGTACCTGGGATTCCATGTTCACGCTCGCAATCACATTGGTTGTGTAATGCCCCGAGGGAAGGAGAAAGACATTGGATGCTCCATCTCTCTCGAAACATAAGGGTCATCCCGACCTAGGTCTGGTGAGTCGTCTCCACTCCCTAGGCAAGGATCGGCGACTTGCTCAGAGTAATCGTAGGCGAGGGGAAAGCCCTTCGATGAAGTAGAGTTTGAGGGCTCTGGATGCGGAGAGTCGTTTGGCGAAAAAAAAAGTGGACGGAGGGTAAGAGTCATATCATACGTGGCCTTTCGAGATGCGACCGCTTCTATATACATTCCTCCGACGGGCAGAGTGATGTCATCGCTAAATCCGAGAAAGCTGTGTTCAATCAATCAACTTTCGCACCTGAGCGGCAAAGAGTGAATTACATTACATACTTGGAGCACTACAGTATGTACAGCAAATGAAATGGCATGGTCGGATAACATCCCTGTGCCTCTCCACTCAAGGTTTGAACCCTTCTCAAAAAGCTTAAGCTCCGGCGCTACCCAACTGAGACGTTACGGCAACGGCATATGGGATGAATCGAGTCCCAGTGGCAGCATCATGCGATCCCTTAGTGCAGATCGATCCCAAGAAGACGTGCGCAACTGTATCGTCTCACTTGGTTATGCTACGCTCTTACTGGGAGTACGCGACTCACATGCTCGATTGCCTCTGGCGTGGATAGAATATTCATATGGTCCGGGATGAACCCGCCGTTCTGATGGGAAAGTGAGCTTTGACACGTTGCAGACAATATCGCCAGGGCTCACCAGAGCCATTTCGTCGAGGTTACGGAACGCGAGCCGCATATCCAGCGGCAGCTGTGTCGGCAAGATCAACACGTGGACCGTGGGCGAGAACGGTTTCGAGGCGGCGACGAGCGGTGCCATTTCCTATATAAACGAATCGGTTACACAGTTTCTCGGAACAGCAAGATAACAAGACCCGCACCATCGCCGCGTTGATGGCGAGTGTGATATCCGTTCGTTTCGCTCGGGCATCTTTTCCCACGAGGACAAAGAACTCCCAGAAGCAGTCTATGATGTACACGGATCCCTGCTGCACAGTCTCTGCGCACACAGCCCAAATGGAGCAGATCTGAAGGCGGCATGAGCGCTCAGTGCACCTGGTAGTGGAAAATCACTCGTAACGCTTACCGGGGCCGCCAGGTTCGTGGCATCCACGAGCCAACAGCGGGGTTCGGGCGGTACAACATTGCTCCTCCACTTCCAGTAATCAGCCTTGGCATAGGATTCAACGTCACCGATGACCATCCAGAACATCTCATCATCCCCATCGTTCTCGCCCTCCATAAGCTCCGTCACCAACGTCCCCGTGACAGCCAGATCTTGCGCATATCGGAAGGCTGCATCCCGTTCCGCTGACACGGAACCACAACCATGCCACACATAGATGTTATCCAAGATGGTGATACAATAGCTATATCCGGAACATAGGTTTCGGATGCTCTGTCGGTGAATAGCGTCAGAGTTTCAGTTTAATCGCGTGGACAAGAAGACGTGCCAGATCTATCTCGTCAATCAAGATGTGACCTTCACTCGCTCTCACGATGTGCATTGTAGTATTCTCGGAGGACCAATGGGCCCTCGTGCCCTGCAAGGCACTTGAGCCAACGATCACTCTCGAATCGCATCTTGCCTCACCTGACGTATCGCGAGTTGCCCCCCGAGAATATGGATGAGCTCTGCAGGCTCGCGTTGCTGATGGACCAGGTCCTACGCGCAAACCTCATCAAACTATTCCAGTGGCGTCCAACAAGCAACACGAACCGCCGACGTCCCGTACCGTTTCGCAAGCTCACCTACCTTTCTCTTCTCCTTCTCCCCAAAGCGACATTTCTTACCTTTCCAGCACCACACCTTGGTCGTCACCAGTCCGCTCTCGCGAGACTTGGCACGGTGCACGATGACGAGCACCTCGACGTCATAAAAGATATTCGTCTCATGCTGGACAGGGACAGCGCTCGCGTGCACAATGGACATGACCTCGACTGAGACCGAGCGCAAGTCAGGATCCGGCACGAACAAGGCCGGCCGCTCCATCTCTAACAAGGCCGCGACGTCCACCCTAGGCAATGGTTCGTCGACGTGATCTATTTCCGTTTCAACCCCCGACAAGGGCCATGAATGCGGGCGATCCTCACCAATGTGCACTTTCGATGGCGACGGTGGTCGCTGCTCAGCACCTCCCGCTGCGTCGACGCGCAAACTACTCAACGGACTCTCGTTGACGATCCTGCCGCTTATCACCCTCTGCCCCACGTTCCGCGCCATCGTGTTCGCCGGCGTCGCGAGAGGCGTCCGTTCCTCTGCCAACGGAGGCATCGCGATCGCCGAGTATCGCTCATAGCTCGACTTGCGTTTCTCCCCTGGCGAACTACCCAGACCCGTGGTCGGGACCTGCCGCGTCGCGGTGGAGGCGGAGGCGGCAAGGGAAGTGCCACCCGCGGTTTCTTCCTTCTCGTCGTGTTCCTTTTCCTCGTCTTGCTGCTGCGCCGCCTCAGTGAGCGCCTGCGCAACCTCCATCACGAGCGCTCTGTTCCCCGTGCTCGGAATCCGCGTGTGACGCGACGGAGGAACGGCGGTGCATTCTTCCTTGTCCTTGTCTGTCTGCTTCCTATCCTTGCCTACTGCTGCTGCTGCAGGAGGATTGGCGAGGCCAGGAAGAGCCCGGCGCCCGACCATGCCAGCACCTCCGACCGGCTTGGTACCCGATGGAGGTCTATTCGTCGCCGAAGACGACGGCGACAACGTGGGTTTGGCCCCGATCAGCGTCGGTTCTGCCCAACGGTCAGTAACCCTGTCCGCAGTAGTACTGCTGGGCGGGCTGATCTTCACAGGCGGCTCTGCTCCAGATCGGGGGTTCCCCGCGCCAAATGAGGCAGGTGTACTTGACGTGTCTGAGAGACTCGGAGCGGGACCTGTAGACGGATTGGGAGATGGGTGCGCCACTTCGGCGGTTGTGGCGAGGGGACCACCCGACGGTGCTCCTTCTTCAAACCTCGCTTTACGTGGTTTCTTGACCCTATCCTTGGTAGGCTGTCCACAGTACCCGCACGGTAGACGGAGACGATCGACGGTAAGGGAAACATGCCATTAATAACGATTACCAGGCAGCATTACACCATTAATCGACGTGTGGTATAAGCACCCAGTTCAACCCAAATTCAAGAAAAAAAGCCAAGAGGGGCAGCCATCAACCATCGATTTTAGCTCAGTGTCACCAAAGAGGACGCACATGACTCAGTAGGTTTCCAGGTGACGAAGGTAATGGTGATGCCGAGACCCTTGGCGTCTTCGCCTTGCTCGGGGTCGCATTGACCCCAGCTACGGCCCCGCGCTCTATACTGCTCACGCCTGCCCCTGCCCCTCCACCTTGAACCCCTCCTTCTGCTGCTTTGATGCCCAATTCGTCAACGTCAGGTATTACGGGGTCGTCTCCGGTCTTGGTGGGTTTGATGTAGGATATCATCGTACTGGAAGAACCAAGGCTCTCTTTCGAGCCCTGGCTGGGCAAATCATCCGATTTCTTGGATGGCGTCTTGGATATCGCAGGAAGTGAAACTGCACTGCGTACGGAACGTCCTGTATCATGTGTCTTGACCACCGAGATGTCCTGTCCCTGTCCTGACTTGATGCTCACATGACCAGCGTGCGATCTCGCGGGAGTGACGCTCTTGGGGGGTGTTGCTGGACTACTGCCGTTGGCGTTCATCACGGGATTCCACCGATCAAGCACGGAGGCACGTCTGGCACCTTTCTCCCGCACCTCGTTACCGCCATGACTCGGCGCAGGCGACGTAGAGGGGAATACGTGCTTCGGAGCGGCAGACGGGCTTCCTTGAGGATCGCCGGTGATCCTATCGCTCGCCTGAACGATGCTCTGGACGAAACCACGTCCCTGTAATCTGCTAATACTCGGAGTAGGATCCTTGAGGGAGGAGTTTCCCGGTGGACGCAAGAATGCAGGGGATCCGCCGCGCTGAGGCTGTGGCGCATGTGTACCACGAAAAGGCGATGGGGGTCCTGGTGATCTTGGAGGGACGGTCGACATCGATGGTAACTGAGGAGATGGTTGGTGTCTAGGGGTCTGCCATGGTGCCGCACCGGAGAAACTCGTACGCGTAGGGCTGAATTGGATAGGAGTCTTTGCTCGCATAGTATCCGTACCCGGCGTTTTAACGCATGGCTCGTCGATAACGGTCTTTTGGGGGAGTTCTGTAGAAGGCGTCTTTGAGCGTGCCTCGGTGATACTTGTCATCTTGGGCCAAGAATTAGCCACGGGGATGCCAGCGTCGGAGGCGGTTGGTGTCTTCGGGCGGATGTCCGAGACAGAAGGGGTCTTAGAACGTGGTTCGATACTTGGGCTCTTCGCTGGCGAAATAACTCTCGCGCCAAGGTTTTGAGATAGCGGACGAGAAGGAAATGGGGGAGTAGGAGTAGCTTTGAGCTCTGAAAAGGTGCCCTGAGACGTGCTTTGGCGACGCTCGCGGATCGCGAGGCCGGATGGTTTGGGGGACGAGGACTGACTGGCGGCCTGCTCCTCGATCTTCTCGACGTACCTGCGAGCAACATTCGAGGTGCTCATAGTACGTGCACGAAGCGACTCTGCCGATACCGGCTGCGTGGCAGGGCTGGTCAAGAGTGGTGGTGACACACAGGTCGATGCAGAGGGTGTCGGGGACGGCGGGGCAGCAGGAACTTCGCGCCCAACCATGCCTGGCATTGCAACATCCCCACGACCAAATATCGGGTGTACAGGACCGTGATCCGTCCGCCCATCATATGCAACACCCGCATCCGCCTGTGGCTCATGCCGCTTGAGTCGGGGTCCAGTAGCATTACCCCCCATAAATGCCGCAAGCGACATAGGCGCTTGTTTCGTCCCGTTCGACGATGATTTTAGCGCAGGTTTCGGCAACGACGAGACACTCGACGCTAGGGATTTCTCAGACGAGGACGTCCCCAGGTCACCCTCCGCATGAGGCGATGCGCTTCCCTGGAGACTAGCTGCAGCCCAAACCGTCAGGACAAACGTTTAAATCGTCGGAACAGGCCAGATCACCTACACAAGTCGATGCCATGCATGCCCACGCCGAAATCGCCACTCTGACCAGTCCTGCTCCTCCTCATTCTGGCTAGCCTGGCTCTCATGATCTCCTCTTCTAAACGCCGTTGTTCGGCCTCGTCGTCAGCGTCGACTTGGCGTTGCATCGCCTTTATTCTATTTGTCCATTCTGCGAGGCCGGTGTCGGTTGCAGGCGAGCCGGAGAGTGCTGGGGCTGGAGGAAGATCGAACCGCGCTCCGCGCGGTGTGGACGTCGCAGACATCGCTGGTGGTAGAGGGTTTGTTCCCTGGCCTGGCTCGAGGTAAACAGACTAGGTTGGGTAAGTGCTCTATGTGGGGCGACCGGCTGCAACACCGTGCACGAGACACTATGTGCTGACGTAACGAGACTATGAGAATCACACTTGGAGAAATCAAACAGACAAGTAGGAGAATAAAGTATGTGTCCATTAATGTTGTCCATTAGTACTCAAGCGTTAGGGTACGTGGGTTGGGGCGTAGTTATTACTGGTGGCTAGTCCCTTGACGTTCTTATAACGTCATCTGAATAGTGTACCCCAATCCCACATGCAGTTTTAGAAACTTTTACGCAAAAATGGCAAAGGCAGAGGAAACGGCAATCAGCATGGCTGCACCAGCATTGAAGCTGCCAACAGAAAGAGAGGCAGCTCCACCCGTTGAACTTGACGAGTTGGAGGCAGTCTCCTGGATGTTGGAAGGGATCTGCCCGTCTGTTCAAATCCATGAGACTATCGTATATGCGGAATTAATCGGAACACGAACCGGTGAAAGAGGAGCCGCATTCGGACTGAACAGTAGCCTGTTCACCGGATAAGAGTGAAGGGAAGTTGTCGGAAGCAATCGTGTATGCAGCCTTCGAGCAGTTGGAGCAGGTTACATTCTGAGGAATGCTAATATTTGCTCCAGAAATGACCTGTGTGATTGAGTTGACGATATTGTTTAAAGAAAGCGTGGTGCCAGTCGAGGATTGAATGTCATTAAGCAGTTCAGTCACACAAAGGGTCTTTGAAGAGGTGCTGTGGAATGGTGTTATGATAAGCTTGCGATGGGAAGTACAGCTGAAAGGCAGACTCACTCTTTCAAGCATGCGATCTGTCGAACAGTAGGATAGGCAGCTTGGACGACAGGCGTGAGCGTGTTAGGGTCAGTTGACAAACCGACGCTAGCGAGATCGCTGGAGCAGCCATTCGTGATGTTCGTAACAACAGTCTGGAGGGTAGAGTTGCTGCATGGACCCTGGCTACACAATCCGGTCAACCAAGAGTCGACAGTAGGGATGACGGAAGTGGTAGAAGAGTTGGATAAAGCAAGTGGTGCGAGGAGAGCAAGGTCGAGACAAGTGGCATTGGGGGAGGCTGCGATCGCAAGCAGAGCGGAAGAACATGAACTCGAGAGACTAAGGAGGATGAGTGCTCAAAAACGGAAGGGACTGGCCAGTGTGTGACTTACGTCTGAGCCACGGCGAGACCGGCGCCGGCGATGAGGAGAGTAGACCTTACGAACATGACAGGCAACTTGAAGATAAGTTAAACAGGAATTAAAGGGGAATGTTGGAGAATTATTAGAGACCGTCAGGAGAGGAGAGGAGAGGATACTGCGCATCCAGGCTGTCTTCCATTTATATGTCCCGTCAGAGGGCTGTTGACCACATTTGGTGAAGACAATGCAATCCGTTGCCACATCGTGTCATGATGTACAGTCGTCACGAGACTGAATTGGAGGGAAATGTCCGCAGTCAACGCGTCTTTGGAGCTATGCGCCGCCGCATCTTGATAGATTGTACGCTGTGTACCACCTGCCAGAGTCGCTGACAGCTTTCGCATGGCCCGTTGGAGTCGCCAAAAAGCAACAGCCTCCACCTCAACAATGTTGCGTGGTTACGAGTGACTTTACCGGTACTGGAATCGTTCATTCGGTGCAAAAGATCCTCTCAGCAACCATATCTAGTCCAGGGAAGTCCAACCTTAGTTCTTTGATTTCAAGTTTGCAGTGCATCTGCCAGTGAAACGAGAAACCGACCTTCAAGTTCCGAGCAACAGACGCACCATGGCCATCAGTGTCTCCGTCGAGGGCTCTCGAAATCGCGCGGTCGAGAATAGAATGGAACGTTTGTTGCACTCCACTGCGAGGCTTCCTACCTGAACCGTCACGGTGGACTTGACGGGTGTCGGTTCGTGTATTATGGTACCCGGTTCAAGACACAATTTCTCCCCGACACGGTCCGCTCGCTTAGATGAGTCCCCCCTTAGTAACTGTCCACTCAGACAGCGACAACCAGGTCACGAATACTATTGTGCATACACTATAAAATCAATGAGATATTCCCTGCCCTCCAGCAGCCCATCTTTCACTGTCTCTGCCGACAAGTGCGTCGAGCGCACCTTCGTTCATTTTTCTGGATCCCTTCCTTCATGATGATTTCTTCACTGCATTTCTTCTGTTTTCTTTTCACTTTCAGTTTTGTGTTCGCCGGACCGGTTCCGCGAAACTCCAAAGGACACAGCGCTGGCGCTTCATCACTTAGCTCAGCTACTGTCAGTACTGGCCCTACCCCCACCACACTTGTCCTAACCAGCACCAGCCCCTCGAGCGTGACGGCACCACCTTCTCCATCGAGCTCTGGTTCTCCTTCAAACTCATCCACCATGTCGCCCGGCTGCTTTCCGGCCTTAGGTTTCCAAATGCCATCAAATGTCCCCGCCTCACTCGATAACTGGTGGTGTCCCGTGGACACCGAGTACGCGTTTATGGGTTTCAGTTACGAGGTTACTGCATGTCGGTCTTGGTCACCTCGCACTCTATCGGCCACGATCTGACGTCACTTTAGGCCAGAGCCCCGGTCAGCTCAACGCAGAATTTGCTGATATCAGGAAAAACTTTAGTGGCCGGTATATCCGTCTTTACGGTGCATGCGACAACCCTGGATTCTAGTTCGTCTGCCTTACAAACACGGTCCGTTTTCCTTTGGTTCTGACTCAACCGTGTAGCAACGATGTCGTGGATGCTGCATGGAACAACGGCCTCGGAGTTCACGCACTGATATGGGTATGTTTCGCGTTTTACAAGATCCGTTTCGGTACCTCAACATTTACAGTTCGGTTTCGACGGTGGTAACGAGTGGCAGACCCGTCGTGATTCGCTCATCAACACCCTCACTACCAACCCGAAGGCCAAGTTTGTCACGCGAGGGTTGCAATTCGGCTCGGAGCCCCTGTTTGACGATGTCCTTCCCCACTCTGAGCTCGCTTCGCAAGTCAAATCTGCCAAGGCTCGGCTCGCAGCTGTCAAGATCCCCGTCACAGTTTCTGAGCTTGCGTATGGCTACCAGGAACGCGGTGGTGCTCAAGACGTCCTCGATGCAGTCGACTACATCAATATTCACATGCTTCCTTTCTTCTCTAAACTTGCGACAGTGGGGGCACTCGCATGGCCAATTGTCGAAAGTGATATGGAGTGGTTTATCAAACGTGGCAGGGGCAAGAAGATGTATTTTGACGAGGTATGTCTTTCAGGAGCTTCGAAGGTCCCCCGTTCCTGATCTTTCGTTAGAACGGCTGGCCATCTGTTACGTCTGAAGGTGTTAAAGCTAACAGTCTGGCCGCAGTCGCGAGTGTCGACAGTGAGAAGGTGTGTTACAACGTCTGAGGATCATGCTTTCATAAGCTAATATGGAGGTCATAGCAATACTACGAAATGCTTGACAAGCACTGCAGCGATTTCAAGAACGCGCCTGGTGGGGGCATCGGGTGGTTTGCACACATTTATTCTGACGAACAAGAACCCGGGTATGGGATCTACAATGTCCATGGCGTCAAGAAGTTCAACTTCAAGCCTCGTACGTCATGCTAGTCACCAACCCTTGATAATCGGCATCATCGCAAGTTATCTGGATGTTCCTGGAGAACACCACTTGCTGCCCGCTGGACTCATTGGACTCTCATTAGGATTATTCACTCATTCAACAGTTTTCTACTATCTGTATCCTCAAGCATCAGCTGTGGTATTACATTCTTTTACCGACGTATATGTGGTCGCGCGACGGTGATATGGATATCTAACGAGATTACGACAACAGATTCTCTCTACACAGACGTAGTTGGTAGATATCAGCCCTTGTTAATTTCAACAATCGCGAAATCATGGGAACAGATTACTTTCTACTCAATGAGACTGCTTCGATCGAGATTCCAAAGTTAGTCATGTTTGATGTCCTTGTGGACCAGGGGAAATGGAGTTGCGAAGGACAAGAATCATCGAGCATGTATTAGCTTCATTACGATCATCTTACGACCATACGTGTAATCTATATAAACGGTAATGCGGATAGCTAACAAATTGCGACCAAAGATTACTCGACAATACAATATGAGAGATAGGAAGTGATGGTACATAACCCAGTTGACTGCAAGCATTAACCATACCATTTGTCGCGTATCTTGGTCATCGCGGGGGGACGCTGCGGAATCTGTGATTCGGTAATGTTCCAGACTTCTATGGCGCGCTTGGTGATCACACGAATTAAATCTGGCGTCGTTGCAGTAGCTCAAGAACTTTACCTCCCATGTAGCCATATCGAATTCCAAAACCATCTGTCGAGCGTGGAGGCCAGCAGCCCTTTCTTCTAAAGTAGGTGTTTCGCAACACACTGGCAATATGTTCAAGCCGGAGTCAGGCGGGATATGTATTCTTCACTTACTGATGAAAGGTTCGCCTTCTTCGTTGATCTCGAATGCGACTTCCCCGTCACGGATGGCGAACGAAAGATAGAAGAGATTCTCCACAGACTGTGCAAAATCGTTTGGATTTACGATAAACTGGAAAAGGTTGATAGGCCCAGTCTCTTGAAGAATATTTTTAATCTGAGCTGCCGTTAGTACTGTGGCTTCGATCGACCTGGCTTCGACACACCGTAATGACATTCTTTGTTGTCTCGTTGTCGGACCTCTTGATATCTTCTTCCTTTATTTCCTGGGGTCGACGTTCTTCCTCCTGGGTTTTATCTTGCTTCTGACGCTTGTTTGGAGCTCGTTTCTTTTGTTCTAGCGAGAGAGGGCCCAGCCTTGATGTCAATCAGCAAGGCAGATAGGTGAGAAACGGAGGAAGGTGGGTACATGAAGCCAGTGACGGGCACTCTCCTGCTTTTTGCCAGGGCCTTACGACCTATCTTGTCCCAGTCAAGTGGACCCTCCTCCACACCTTCCATCTCGTCCCCCTCTTCGTCTTCGAAGCGTTGCCTACCACCCATAAAACCGATGAGTTTCGACACAAAGTCATCCGCGTCAAACGCGGCAGAGCCGAGTTTCATAGCGCGCGCCTTTTGTGCACTGATACTCGAGACATTGCGAAGTACAGTCGAGTCGAGCGTTGCTTCGGTCGGATTTTTGACTACACAAGACGAGCGCTTCAGATTCGGAAGAGGCGATGACCGTATGACGGCATGACTGTACAAACCTTTGGAAAACAGCTCGTCTGCCTCTGCGATCTGGCCAGCAAGATCTTCAGCATCGTGGTCCTGCGGCCTCATGTGCTCTGTCCGTCGACGTTTTTATCGCATGTTCTGGGAAGCGAAAGGCGCGTCAGACGCACCTCCTGTCTTCTTCTCAAGAAGGCGATATTTCTTGCGAATATCGCGTTTTTCTGCAGCATCTTGGTCTGGGTCGTATGTAGAGTTGTCCGAGATTCTAACGGAGCGATCGAACTCGACCATAGTGCCCTTCGACGTTGCCCTGCCGGTAAAAGTGACGAAGATGGGTCGCGCCTCACGTGATACATTAGCGCGTCGCGTTTTGGCTAAACAAGGACAAATACGCTTGCAAAGCTTCTTTCCCGACGACGGTGGTCACAGGAACTAACCTTTTTTTAGGGTTGCGTGTATTCTACCTTCATCGTTACACGCGTGGGCAACGATGTCGGCGCATGCGATAGACGTAAGTGTAGTCTATTACGCTCGAGGTCGCCGTGTTCATATGAGTCAATACAGTACAGCCGAAGCGCGCGCGCGGTGTGCAAGGGACCTCCACCGTGCGCGGGCGCTTCAATTCCCGTAGGCAGTTTGAGGTACGGTAAGATTGCAAAAGGAGAATTTGGTGAAACCGTCTCCTGGCGTCATTGGTGAGCATCCCGTCAACTCGGCATCATCCTGCGAAAAAAGCTGAGACAAATCGGCGTTAATGAAACAGGGGTTGCGTCACCCCCGACATCTTGCGCGAGCTTGCCGTCACCGACTTGAGTAGCATTTCTGGGTTCACTTCCATTAGGTACGTATACTCCTATCCTTGGGGCATGGGACGGTGACGAGTGATTGCAAAGATATGAGGACCAGCAAAAGGTTAGACGGGCCATCGCGAATCAACGCGTTGACCCTGCGGATGTTCCCGCTTCAGCTAAGGCAGCTGTAGCGCCCGGTGTAATTAGGCCCGGCGCGTTCCCTAATGTTGTGGCTGGTCAGAAGAGACCATACCAACCTGATATGACACAGGCTTCTCATTCACTTAACCCGTTCGACGGACAGAACACACAAAGCACGCGTGGCTCACCCGGCGAGGAATATGAGGAAGTCGGGACCACTGAACCAGAATCAGCCGATGAGCTCTATTGTGTTCTGGAGACCAGTATAGTGGGTGTACAGTACTACAAGGGTAAATGTCTTTACACGAACAGACTGCGGTGCTTACCCGATGTGCAGGCCTTGTGGCACCTGGAGAACAAGTCATACTACTCAGGCAGCCGAATAATCCATATGACAGGTATGGGGTATTATTGTTTCGTTTTCTTTTGTCAATAAAATCGAAAGGAATGCGATCCAAGTCAAAAACATTGGTGGGGCGCAAGTTGGACACCTCCCGAGAGCCGTTGCGTCCCAGCTAGCCCCACTCCTCGATCGGAGATTAGTCACAGTAGAAGGAGTCATGTACGAGGGAAATCGTATGGTCCTTTCCATTCCTTCCGGGAACGTCAACTAATGCTTTTCTCCAACAAAGTGCGTGGTTTCAGCTACTCGTTGTCTATGTGCGTGTATTCAGTTATGATGCTTGCAAGTTTAACCGTCTAACTGGTAGGTCATTGAACATCTACGGGCCATCTGACAAGCGAGACATGCTGGAGCCGATGCTTGTTTGGGCCACACCTGGACAAAGGGGTTTCCCACAACGTGCAAGGGGTGGAGCAGGAGCGTCTTTTGCATCTGCGACTCCGGGACTCAGTCAGGCTCAAGTCTCGGGGCCATCCTCCGCAGCTGTAATGCCAGGACTTAGTCAGGCTCAAGTCCCAGGAGTATCTTTCGCATCTGCGTTGCTAGGACCTAGTCAGGTTAATGGGATGACGAATGAAGCGCAACAAGAGGCGTTCAGGAAGCAGAACGAAGCATATGCGAGGGCTGCAGAACTCAACGCAATGTTGAGCAGTCTTGAGAGAGTAGCTGACGAAGACCGGCGCGCCTCGTTGCTCGATACGCTTATTCCAACCGTTGACGTCTTAAATCTCCCTGTCCATCCTAATCCGCCAGGCATTGCCAGTGGGGAGCTCGTCGTGGACTTGCTAAAGCACCAAGTAAATGGTTTGTTTGACAGTTGCAATTGCATTCTGATGAATACGTGTGTTTTAGAGTCAAGCCCTTCAGTGGTGCATCGACCATGAGTACCCCAAATTGCCCGAGAAGGAGTCGGATAGTCCCGTCCAGTTCTGGCAGTGCAGGAAGGCAGGTGACAAGGTACGTATCATGATTACGGAACCACAGGTTGAACTAAAATACGATTTTTCCTCCAGTCATATTATTTCAACCGTAGGCCCGGTTTGGTTGACCCAGGGAACTTATTTGACCACTTATCTTATTGTAGTCGCCACTAAAACTCCACAAGACATGAAGTCACCTCCGGAGCTTGGCCGAGGCGCCTTAGTAGCCGATAGCATGGGCTTGGTAGGTGGAGTGATGGATAGAAAAGGTACAGACAACTAACAACTCATCTAGGGTAAAACTCTTACCATGATTTCCCTTGTGCTTGCGACAAAGCAAGACGTTCCTAAGGAATACAGTAACAGTACTCTTGTCGGTACGTAACATCACGATTGTTATATTATCCATATCATGGATTCTCTTTATGACAGTCGTCCCACTTTCTGTAATCTCCAATTGGGAGAAACAAATTAAAGAGCACTGTATCAGAGGTGCCTTGTCTACCTGTGTTTATTACGGAGCCACACGCAACATGACGCCTCAACAACTGATGACACATGATGTAGTAATCACTACTTACCAGGTTGTCACAGGGGACGCCGATTTTGGTGCCATCTCACAGCGCGATGTAGACGGAGGACCTGCAAAGAAAAAGAAGAAGAATGCGAAGGGTTTGTTCGGCGTGAAATGGAAGGTATGTGACGAACTGCTGATACTTTCTGGCAAACCGAAACAAGATTTTCAGAGAATCATTCTGGACGAAGGTCACACCATCAGGAACCCCAGGACAAAAATGGCTATGGCAGTGTGTGCGCTCACTGCTCAAAGGAGATGGGTGCTTTCTGGAACGCCTATCGTGAGTGTTGGACAAATTACCATCCCTCATCTAATGTTCCCTGCTTAGATCAACTCGCCCAAGGTTTTCTACATTGTTTGGCTCGAATATGTTCCGTCGCTAATTTTAACAGGATCTTGGTTCTATTCTCACCTTCCTCAAAATCTGCCACCCACTGGACGATGAGGAGTTCTTCAAACGCCTGGTACTTCGACCACTGAAGCGAGGAGATCCTGCTGGCGCAGAGTTGCTTCGTGTAGGTCTGTTCCGCCAACCAAGTATTTGTTCTGACTATCTGCTAGGCCTTGATGAGCCACATCTGCATTCGAAGAACGAAAGAGGTAAGTTCTTCCTGAAGCAGTGCAGTCCAGCCAGACTTAACATAATCCCGAAGATGCAAGATAGTCAGGGAAATGCCCTCATACCTCTCCCACCGGTGATCCCTCTATGCACCACTGTTGCTTCCTACTAAATTGAAACTGTTGAATAGGTCGACATCACTTTAGTCACTGTGTCACTCGGCGACGAGGCACGCGTAAGTTTTTCTCTTGCATTTTGTTATATGCATGTCGTTTTGATTTTAAATGCATCTTGCAGAAACTCTATGATGCTGTGGAGCAAGTTTCTCGACAGAAAGTCGAAAACCTGATGAACGAGGCAGGAGGCATGAATACTGTCGTGAGTATTAACCTGAGTTTCACGGAGTTGTAAGCTCATATTTGTCTAGGTAACCACTAATGTCCTTAGCATGCTCACCCGTCTGCGCCAACTTGCTCTCCATCCAGAACTGATCCCGAGTAACTACTTGGATCAGCTTTGCGCGAGCGAGGACCTCAGCTCCGCAGGTGATGCCATCCAAATCACGCCAGACTTAAAGTCCAAGTTGGAGACACATATTCTCCAAGCGATTGAGGATAATGAAGAGTGTCCTGTCTGTTTCAATATTGTCACAGATCCTAGGATCACACCGTGTGCTCATGTCTTCTGCTTGACTTGGTACGCCTCGCTTTTTACTAGTGATTTGTTTCAGCTCACGGGAATAAAGTATATCGGAGGTGATTGCAAGGGATCCGAAGTGTCCTATGGTGTGTTTCCTATGTCCGCTTCCAAGATTCATCGCTGATTCATCTGCAGGATCGCCGTCCGCTTAGCCTGGGAGCTTTAGTAGCCCCGCCACCTCCTACGGACCTCACACAAGCCCCCGTGAAACAATACAACGATGAAGTCGAGCTATGCACTGGATCGTCTGCTAAGATCGACCAGCTCATTCACCTTCTGAAACTAATTCCCAACGACTCGAAAAGCTTAGTTTTTTCCCAGTTTACTTCTTTCTTGGACAAGGTCAGTGTTCTCCAATCATGCTGGTACATCATGATGTAACCAACGGGGTGCCCAGATTGGCGAGGCATTACAAGAACATGGGCAAGCCACCAGTTAAAATCCCTTGAATATTGCGCTAAATATATGCACAGTATTCCGTATGTGCGTTTTGACGGACAATTGTCTGCCAGAAGAAGAGAGGAAGTACTGGAGCGATTCTCTATACCCCTTGACCCCGATGAATCTCCTGCTCCCGGAGAACCCCTTCCGCCTGCTCGCCCACGCCGAACGCAAACTCAAACACAAATATCACTAGCGGAGGATGATGACGATACGTCGTATGGTAGTGACTCGAACTTTGTTGCTGGAAATGACAGCGACGATGAGTTTGAAGAGGATATCTCGGCCCGTGTGAAGAAGAGCAGGGTGACGGCCAAGAAGAATAACGGGAAAGGCAAGGCGAAAGCGATTCCAGGAATCAAACAGATTTTCGACCCCTCTGCCTTTTCCGGTGTGAACCCTAAGGTTATGTTGATTTCCCTGAAAGCGGGTGCCTTGGGTCTCAATCTTACTGTCGCAAACCACGTCTTTCTGTGGGTCTTGCTTTACTTTGCTGTGCAAATTTAGGTTACTGATGTGTCTCGTCAGGATGGATCCGTGAGTGATTGAACATCGTGTCGTTTCATATGTTGATCGGTTGTTGTTGGTTTCCGTTTCATACAGGTGGTGGCAGGTAATGTGACACCTTGATTTGTGGCATCATCTCGTCTGATGATTCTATAGGAGGGCATCGAAAGCCAAGCTATTGATAGATGCAATCGGTAAATAGAGCGTCCTTTCTCGAGACATCGGCAGGTGCTGATGCCCCTGTAGCATTGGACAGAAGAAACCTGTTCATGTGTACCAAATGATCGCCGAGAACACTGTCGAATCCAAGGCAAATCGCCTACTCTATCTGTCAGAGCAGCTCTCCTGATGTGGACTGATCATTCTAGGTTATTGAGATTCAGGAAAAGAAGAAACTCCTGATCCAGCATGTATGTATCCGTCCCGACATCACCGGGCAAGGTTTGACCCCGTCACACCACCACAGGCTTTCTCCGGCATCAAACGCACAGAGACTCAGAGAGAGAGAAGGGAAGCAAGGCTACAAGGTGAGTAACAACGCTATCATCCATTTGGTTGCTCAAACAAGGTGGGGTCTAGATCTCGTCGAACTGTTTGGGATTCGCAACCGGCATGCCGATGCTTGAACATGCTACGCGAGAGTAATCGACTATACATATATTTACCCTACTCACTTCTATGGTGCATATAGTCCCTAGAGCCTACATATATTGTCTTTCTTTTTTATCACACCAATATCCGTGGCCGCTTGGCTGCCCGAAAAGGGAAACTGTATAGCTCCGGCAATTACCGGGAGGCTTTCAAACCTTAATGTTCATCGTGACTTTCGACAACAGAGACAAATAGTGAGCTCGTCGCCAAGGCGGAATCCACGCTTGACCTTCAAGACCCTCAAGACTCATCGCAAAATGGCTGCCGTTCAAACACTTCCTAGGGACGTCTCAAGACTTGGCTCGGATATCAAACTTTTCGGCAAATGGGAAACCCAGGAGTATGCATACAAACACTCGCGGAGGAACCTGCCGTTGATCATGTCTCTAGCGTTGAGGTCAAGGACATTTCGCTGACCGATTACATCCAAGTCCGCCACGCAGTCTACCTCCCCCACACTGCCGGCCGTTATGCCAAGAAGCAATTCAAAAAGGCGCAGATGCCTATCGTCGAGCGCCTCGTTGACAGGTATGCTCCAAATTGCGTCACATCGCCAGAAAAGAGAAGGAAGATCTGAGACGTCTTCGACTTGGTGACAAACAGTTTGATGATGAAAGGTCGCAACAACGGCAAGAAGCTGATGGCCGTGCGCATTGTCGCGCACGCGTTCGAGATTATTCACCTCCTCACCGACCAGAACCCGATCCAGGTGCGTGGTCTTATTGTGATTCCGGTCGGGTGGCACCCCGTGTGTTGGTTACCAACGTAATTTTTGTGGATTCTAGGTTCTTGTTGATGCTATCGTCAACACGGGTCCTCGGGAAGACTCGACTCGTATCGGTTCGCAGGGTACCGTCCGTCGTCAGGCCGTCGATGTGTCCCCTCTGCGGAGAGTGAACCAGGCGGTCGCCCTTCTTACCATCGGCGTAAGCAGTGTGTTTGGGTCGGAACGTGGACGGTCGTTCTCATAGCGAACTTTATTAGACCCGCGAGTCGGCATTCCGCAACGTGAAGTCGATCGCCGAATGTCTCGCAGACGAGCTCATCAACGCCGCCAAGGGTTCCTCGAACTCATATGCCATCAAGGTAAGCCGACTTAGTAATGCAACCGGATGCGTGCTCATGTGACTCACTTATAACAGAAAAAGGACGAGCTGGAGCGTGTCGCCAAGTCCAATCGGTGAAATACAAAAGAGGTCATGTATGTGTGGGGCATATGGGTTCGCGGTACAAGTATGGCTGCAATATACGGGCTTTCTCTTTCATTTTATCACTGTCTTCTTCATCCTTGCATCCGCCTCCGGCGCATTGAGTCCCCATGAATGCAAACCATGCTTTTACCTATGTAACTTTCGACGACACTTATGCGTGCAAGAATGGACAGCACGTTCTTACCCAGGATGATGTCGACGAACGTCTTTGCCGCCCAAATTCCCAACGTGCATCCGCATTTGGCGCTGCTTCGTTGACATGTTCGCTCTGGATTGGGTTCCGAGCGCACGAACGCGGCGTTGATTGCGAGATCCTGGCATTTTCCGAGTCTTCCATGAATTCATTGATTGAAAGACGGGGGTCCTTACACACATGCGAGGCACGCGCCGTGAACGTTGA
The DNA here is from genome assembly GCA_038090475.1 of Wakefieldia striispora. Classification (NCBI taxonomy): domain Eukaryota; kingdom Fungi; phylum Basidiomycota; class Agaricomycetes; order Agaricales; family Hymenogastraceae; genus Wakefieldia; species Wakefieldia striispora. The sequence goes on along the minus strand of JBBPMU010000068.1, from coordinate 31,838 downwards.
AAGCTATGCCCATTCCGGTTCAAATGCGTATACCGAGATTGGGATTGGACTTGTCAGTGGCGTTCAATATGTCGATATGTGAGTCCAACGTTCATTTGGGTAACATTCACTCCAAGTCTCCGAGCGATCTTCGTGATGACACGTTCTCACGAATGCGTTGGCAACTTGAACGTTGGGACGGATTATCCGAGTCCCTGCTGGAAATGTCCGCCGTATAGGATGACGGATTCGTTTCACGTCACCTCGACCCCGCCGCCTTCCCTTGTATATCCGGCGTGTGTAGGTAGGCTCCGAATCGCTCGCTGTGCGGGCCCATGTCCTCGATGGAGGGTAGCGCGACGGCGTGGCGTCATTAAGAGTAGAGCCAATACCGCCTCCATCTTCGTGGCGATTCGCCTGCCGTGCACGATTTGCCGTCAACGATATACAAATACGCCTACTCGGCTCGACGTTCAAATCAGGTTCAGCTAGCGACGGACGATCTCGCACGCATTCGCGTCGACAGCGTATCATAGCAGATAACGACTGACAGCGGTCCCACCCTCTCTCCAACATGCCGGTTAGGTGGTCACCCCGCAACACATACTAGTCCCGTGAAACGTGAGGGCCGTCATCGTCGTCTCCCCACGTCGTTCGATGCTGAGCACACTCGGTTCAACGAATTCGCTTTTCGAAACCCCGCCCACGTTCCAAACGTTTCGTGCCCGTTTACCCCCCTTTTGAGAAAGCGTGCGTGGTTCTGGCGAAGTCGACCCACGTCTAGCTTGGTCGGGTCCGTGTAAAATAAAATAAAATAAAACGAGAATAATAAATAATTTCGGTATACGGCGCATTTATGTAGCCATGTGTAACGCGCCATATACGTCGTGTTACGTCCGTGACGTGAGAGGCACCCGCATCGACGTCAGTCAGGATTCAGGGGGACGCGCGCAAACCTTGAGCTGGCCCTAAGCCGTCATGGCTTATGTTATGTACTGTATACGGGACGCATATGTGCGGTGCGGGGGAGGGGCTACGTCGACGAACCAAGCGAGGGGCATGACGGCTTGGCTTTTTTACAGTGCGTACGGGTCATCACGACGTCCTGTTTGCCGACGAAACGGCCGACGCCGAGGAAATACGACCGTAGGAAACGATCCCGAGGAAGAAAAAAAAATTTCAGAAATTGCGGATCCGGAAGATGCCAAGTGCTTTTGATGGGGAACTAGCAGCGCTCGTCGGCGTTCGGTTTCAGTGTGTGTGTGGTACGCCAATGCAATGAAACGTTTCAAACCCTGTTGTACATACGTCGTGCCTTCGGCCGTCGCCGCCTCTTGCTTTTTTTTAGAGTTATTATTTGTTATTTAATTTATCGCCCCTTCGGTGCTTATCTTGGACGCCGCCCGTTAGCTTATGGGTGCACAAAGCAAATCCACGATTGTAACGGTATGCAGTCACGGTGCTCGAACGGTCCCGGTGCTCACAAGGGCCCGGTACGGTTTAAGGGGTAGTGTCTCCTCATCTGTCGTTCGTGCCGTGTCGAGGAAAGGAAGAGCGCGAAGCGCTCGCACGTATATGCCGTCACATGTTGCGCCCGGCCCGTAGACATATCGAACGACTTACCGGGGTTCCATGGCTTTCAGTGCCCCTCGACACCGCCAGCATATCGCTAACCACTGCAAACAAACAGAACTTCTCACCGTGGTCGTTCCCAACGAAGAAGGCCAGTTTCATTACGAATTGCCACCGATCGATCCCCATTGAGCCACTAGACCCCGAGTTGCTGCGTTCTGTAAAAATCTATGATAGTAGCTATGGCCCAGAACGATAAATATAGTATTGAGTACACATATGTACGGTGCCATCGCATTCCTTTCGCACTCCACGTCTTAGTGAGGAGTGGAAAGAAATGTGAGGCAGGATCAAGACAAGCCCCAATAGGTGTCTGGCTTGACTCGGGCCTGGGTAAAGTGTCCCATGCGTGGCCTGGAAACGGAGAGATCCGGGATAAATAAGATGAGTGCTCGGGCCGAGAAGTGAACGATAACAGGGTGAATTCGATTCAGAAAGAGCAAATGGTTTAATATGCTGTGTACTGAATCAAGTCAAGGGGGGGAAACCACTGTAATGGAATACGAAAACTCGTGTCAGGGTGCGTCCTTGCACGACCGTAGGAAATGGGCTTGGTCCGAGGCAATTATGAGTAATAATACAAAATGGCTGGGCGGGAGAATCCGCTTGTGCGCAGCTATCCGAGGCTGTGGGTCGTCGTCGTCGTCGTCGCCGGAGATCCAATGAAGATCGCCTGATGGCGCTGGACTGCTTGTCCTGATCGAGCTCTTTCCACACTCGGGGTGGAAGAGGCGGTCCGGCCATGCGTTGCAGATTAGTAGTGGGAACTGCAAATGCCTGTCAGTCAGCCGTACGCCAAGAATCCTTCCCCTCAATCTCCCCCAAAATCCAGTTGGTAATGTCTTTCAAAAGATTGCATGGTTGTGCAAATCTGTTCGTGTCTCCAAATTCCGTATTGTTGATGCCGACAAGAAATCAAGAATGGTTGTAATGTCACCGGTGAACGGATTGTCGTAAAGAGTCTGCCGGAGATGCTCCAGAGTGTGCCTCTGGTTTGGGAACGACACCGGTAAGACCGATGTACCCAAAGTCACGGCCGATTTCCCTGACCATGGCCTTGCCCATTAGGCAAACCCAGCCTAGTCCCTCGCCAGTGACGCACTGGCCAGGCCAAAAGAGTTCACCCTCATCGTCCTCGATGTCAGGCTCGTGTTCCTCGTGCGCCGAGAGGCTTGTTCCCACCATACGAGCAAACGTGGTGGGATAATGGCGAGCCAAAACCGGGAGAGTCAGGAACCTTTGGGCATGCTCCATGCAATAACCTGCCGTAACGATCCCGTTCGCTTGCTCTTTGAGATTAAACGTGAGGGTGGGACCAAATGTGGCAGTCGCCTTTGCGGCGGCCGCAATCATGTCTGCTGAGGGCGGGCGTCCATTAGAAGTGTTGGGCACGTGAGCCACGATGTGTGCTGGCAATGCAACTTGAGCAGACTGCGCAGAACGTGGTGGGTTGGATGACTGGGAAGCAACCAGGGTGGCGCTGGAGCTGCTGGTATTGGGGGTCCCCCCGGCGCTGTTTGTGATAGGTGTCGAGTTGGCGCTATTGACGGGGGCGATACTCGCGGGAGAGGGAAGCATCTGGGGCGTCGCTTGGGAACTTAGAGAGAGCTGGCCCGCGGTCCCTGCAGAACCGTTCATCTCCGCTTTCTCCGCCTCCCGGCTTAGTGCGGCCATCTCAGACTTCATCTTGACCCATGCGCGATCCACCTCAGGGTCCGCCTGTTTGGCAGCATAATAGAACTTGCGTGAGCGGATGAAACCCTCGATCATCCAGCTGTTTGGGTAAGAGAGACTTATGCGTGAGCAATCCAGGAGAGGGAACGAAACTGCTTACATCAAGCCCAGGAGGGCTTTTTCGCGTTCGCCAAAAGTATCCTCGGTAGTCCATTTGTTTTTACACCAGCCCAGAAAAGCATCGATAGTGACCCAAGAGCTAAGGAAGCACTGTTTCTTGCTATAATCCTTGATCCATAGTGAATAAGCGAAACAAACGAGAGCATCGACGAGTTCAAGGCGGGCGATGATGGCGCCAAACTTGTGGTATGTAGAGTTTGGAGAAGGAGGATGAGATAGCGGACGATATTCCTTGTGGGTAGAAGGGTATGTTGACCAAAAGCGGGCGTCACCTGAAAATTTGAGTAAACGGCCTGCTTGGTGGTATTTTTGATGTATGGCATCAAAGTCGAGGGGAGCAATCTTGCCGCGCCGTGGTCTACGGACAGGGACGAACGACGGTAATACGGAGGTGGCTGTGGTACGGGGTGGAATTGAAGCGAGATCCTCTCTAACTTCACCGTCTTCTGAGGGCTCGGAGCGCAGATTGAAGTTGGAAGGAACGTTGGAAGACCTGTGGAGGGTAGGAAGGGGGGGTTGGGGGAGATGATAGTGGTGGTTGTGGTGTGATAGTGCATCTGGGTGGTTAGAGGAGCGCTGACGCTTTGTGGGTTCAGAATCCTGAGGGGGATCAAGTTTGCGCTTGGACGGAGGAGGGGCAGGGGAGTTTGACCGGGAGGAGGGGGGAGATGGAGGAAGGTCCGGTGGCAGCGGGGTGGTAAGGGGACCCAATATCTGGAGACGGAAGGGATGAGCGGAAGAGGGAAGGGGAGAGGGGGAGAGGGTACCTCTAAACTCTTGAGGAGCTGGTCGCGCGTCCATTTACTGTCGACGATGATAGGATGAGAGTTGGTGAGAAGACGGGAGGAAGCGAACGAACCGTTTCTTTAGTTTTAAAGAGGATGAGACGGAGGAGGAGGAGGAGGAGGGTAGGGAGGACATGATGATGATAGTAGTGGGAAGAGAGAAGGCGGTGGCCAGCGCAACAATGGCTGGATGAGTTGTGAAGACCCGCTAAGACGGATGCAGAATTTGGCTAAACAGGTAGTGCCTTGCCGGTCACAGCGCTTACAGCAAAAACACCCCTCGAAATAACCCCCACTCTTCACCGCCGACGACGACAAACGCAGTGGTGAATTCACACTTAAACAGCACTGCTCAGCGTGGTTTCGTTTGTATCTCACATGCTTAAAGTGACACATGCTACCGGTCTCTCTCCAGGGTCCATCGCTGAACATCCCAGAATAGCATGGATCCCATCCCTCTTATACTCCCCCCTTGGCCCATGGCCACTCGCCTACATGATTCATTGGCTGGCCGTCATCGCCACTCCGATTCCAATCTAAGCGAAATTGAAACCTTTCGTCTGATTCCGGTCATCTCTCCGGCCATCGACCTCAACTCCATCACCATCACTTATCCGTCATGTCACCCCGTCTAACCCATCTCTCTTAGCCATGATAGCCCTCCTGAATGATGGCCAACAACGCCGGACTGGCCCTATATGTTATTTCTGTCTCACCTTCCTTCCGCGGCCATACGATCCAAGGGACCGGTGTCACCGTTATCCGATCACGAGGTTTGTAAACCGTAATGTAAAGTTTACTCTTTATGTCCCGTGGCGTGGCATTGGCATGGAATCCTCTTCCACCGAATAGAAAATGTTTATCTTTTCCACCGACAGCCTTTCCTGCGCACCGCCAAGCTCCATTTCCAACCCGCTCTCCCGCCAAATCACCATCTGGGGTTGTGCGATCCGCACGGGGTCTGCCAAGTACACGAACGTGTGTTCCCTGGCCCGCGGGCCAGGGAAGTACCCTAATCTGAAGCATTATATTATCGAGGTCACACAAAGCCTTCCTCTTCAGTGCTCGTATCGCCGAGTTATCAGCACTATTCCACCTCCATGGATTTACCACCACACACGTCGTGAGATCATCCTGTCCCGTGTGGCCCTGCCAGCGTTGGGTGATTCGCGTCCTTTGATGCGCGAGAAAAAAGCCGCTGGCACCTACTAGTAGCACGCACGCGATAAGAACGAGTGAAGGCTGTGTCCGTAGGACAGCATGGACTTGCCAATAGCCATCCAGTAAAGTGGCCCTGTGACCTATCAGTACTAGTCCTTCAGATGGTTCTCTTTCATCGGCCCCGCCGGCTGACACGCCGCATCACTCGTTCGGAACGTTCATTACTAACTGTGAATAAGAGAATACGAGGACTTACTCGGATACATCTTCGTAACCGTACAATTCGGGATAATGTGGATAGCCCCTCCACAGGGTCGGGATCCAATTTATTATTTGGGTTATACAGAGATTTCACCTTCCATAACTTGTTCCCGTTTCATCCACGGCGTCTTCCAAGTTCCGACACAGAACCGTCACGCGCAACAAGCACTCTTCTAAAGGGATGCTCCTCGTCGATCCGAAGAAGGTCTAGGACTTGAAGTCGCAGTTACACGTATGTAAACCTCGGACAGGATGCTCTGGCCCTTTCTCGCGAATCTTAGGTAGGGACCAGATTTATTGATAGGCAGGATCACGTAAGATCCCCAAGCAAGGGGGCTGATGGAAATACCTGTTTAGCATGCAACCGGGGATTATATTTATGAAACACGGTCATCGCCTCCCAATTGATGGGATAAGGTGGTTTCCAAAAACTTGCGTTGGCCGGTCGAGGCAAGCATAAAGTGTGGTGGTCTGGACGTTCAAGTTCCGTACACATGGAACCCTGAATCCAGTGAGGGTATAGCAAATGTCTGTTCTGATCTGCCGATTCGGACGAATTGGCAACGCGCCGCTCCATCGCTTCTTTCAGCGCGATCGTGATCGGTATGGAATCAAGACCTGCAGGTGCAACGTGATGCTTCGTGGTCCTCGTGCGATTCTAGATTTGTTAGGGGACGAGAGCGTCGTCGCAACGGGACAGTGAACATGGGACGTCAAGCTGCGAGGGGTATCCAGTGTTGAAACGGTGTACATTTTCATGGTCGGTAGGGAATGATCAATAATGATCACATACCACGTCGCGGTGGTCCTTTGATGAGCTGCGTTGACAAGCCATCACCGTATGGCGATGCACGATGACAACCACAACTTAGTGCCTAGTTTATTTATACGAGAGAATGTGGCTTTGCGGCAGGACCGACATATTCGTACAGGGAGCGCTACGTTATGTTTGTATATTGTTTGTATATGTTAGGATCGCAAGCTACAGGAAAACAACAGGACCCAGAATGGCAATGCCATCCTGTAAATCGAACACCGACATCGCAAGTCCAGAACGCAGACCCAGAAGCTCCGTTTCCCCACGGATCACCGTTACCCCTATTCCCTGAACGTAAAAGTTGGCCCGTTATTGCAAATTCTTGATCCTATAGGTGCTCCAACGATTTGTGTAAACCCGTACCTGCTCGCCCAGGATGCCCCAACAAGTGGACAGTGCGACGATCGTGGTGTTAGATCGCATCTGCGAGGACGACGTCGGACGGAAATTGCGTGTTGCAGGAAGGTGTGACTTGCATTACATTTGTTCTACGCCTCACTGCAAACAGGGTCGCCTAACACAGGATGCTCACATATGATGCTGAAACCGCACTTGTGTTATTGCATGACGCGTCGAGTGCACTGCTCGTCGATGTCAGTCTCTGCATTGACACTGGAGTTCCTATGTCTGCGAATGAGCGCAAGGGTCCAAACGTCAACCCACGGTGGGCATTGGAGCGAAAAGGCTATGTATGGGTCGTTGGCTACCTCGAGCGAGCTGATGTAAGTGATATTTGTCCTAGATATGCAGAGTCGATCTCATGGGCCATGCTTCCAATTGTTCCCACGAACCAGTCAGAATTGCCCATCCCCATGCTTCCAGCCTACCTACCACCACCTGATATCGACCCCTCGCTCGTTGTGCGTGCCATAATTGTCGCACCGGTGAGCAGGGACTTTAACACTGGACGAGTGCGGGACGTGCTGGCTGGTATGACACAAGTGCCTGCGGTGCCGTACCCAGCATGGGCAGGGGAGACGTCAAATTATCGAGCATCATGAGATGGACGGATATTTTCGGACATGTGATCCGACGTGGACTGCCAGTGGTCGCACAGTGACCCTCGTCGGCTGAGACGACGTGCGTGCATGCAGGGATATTTTCCATGGGGTGTGTGTGGCGTGAGTTAGCCGAGTACGTTGTGGGTAAATCAGGATGGCTTCGAGCAGGACGTTTGGGTGATTTGAGTCGCGTTGATGACTCTCCGCGAGGCCGTGGAGCCCACGCTGGAGCCGCGACGCAATTGATCTGTATCTGTGACATTATGTGGAGTGGCTGTTTGTGGACCAATGATATGGTATGATTTCATGATTTCATGAGATGGACTACTGGATAACCGATAAGATTAGATCGTCGAAGACTAAGCGAGGACCGGAATTAGCTCGGGAGTATTGTATATGTACCTCCGCTTCCGCGGTGAAAGAGTTCGCAACCGACTCCAGACGGCAAGGACAAAAGAGACAAAGCAGCGGGTGTGTGCAGGGGGTTGGTGTTGGTGGATTTATTAGGTTTTTGTGTTTTATGTATCCTGTGTCTTTGTTCGTCCCATAGGTTATGAGAGCCACGTGTTGGAAGAGAGGTATCCGAATTTGGTGAGTGCTGGATCGGGAATTGGATAGAGCGTGCCCTGCCTTGCCTTGTAAACCGGCGCACTTGAGAGACTGCACCTCTCCGTCACAACGCTCCTTCTCTCCTCCACCTCCCCATCTCCACTCCACCCTCAGTTATATATCTCCCATCTACTACTCATCTCCCTACTTCCCTCGTAAGTCCGTTCAGCATCCCATCACCGCGTACACGTCTTTGTTAAATCGCCACATAACTCCCAGCTCCAAGTGCTCATCCACCATGATTGGCACTTCCATCATACATCATACAGACACTTTCCGCTCTCCCTTGCGGCCCCGCCAACCAGTCCCTTATCCCTCCCCTCGTGACCTCCCTGCCTCCCTCGAGTACGATTTTCCCGCCTCCTCCGCCTCCAGATTCCCCATCTCCTCAATTCGCCAAGATGCACCCAAGGTTGCGAGTGCTAAACCGCCAGCACATCCTCCAAAACCCATATATCCGCGTCACGATCCTCTCCACATACTCTCCCAGACACCCCCGCCCCCACCCCGGTCGTACCCTAGCGTCGTCCCAGCGCCTTCGGTGGCACCTGGCGTCCTCGCAGACGGCGTCCTCACCTCAAAACTCCCTTCCGTCAGACAATTTCTCGATGCTGCTACCATCGCTCCACCCGAGTGTCCTCCATGGCCCTCAGACAGGCGGGTTTTGGCGCTTGTAGCCCTCTCTGTATTCTACCATCCCCTCCATCCAGCCCACTGGGCTTTCTGGAATAAAGAACAGAGGAAGGCTACCGCACACATGATACAATCTGTTTTGGGTGAGTGTCGTTCCCACCCCACTTCTTCCCCTGCTCCCGAGATCTTCCATGCCAATCATATACTAGTCTGTCGTGTGCTGTACTGACATCCGTTTCAAAGATACTACCCCCACACCTATTCTTTCTCCGATTGGGTGGATGGCCGTCCCGGAGAACCTCTGGATCCTTAGCAGCGTACAGTCCGCGTATGGCTCCGCGCTCGCATCCCTTCCTTGGTATGCAACATATACCCCCGCCGAACCGGAGAGTCGTATGAGCCTTCGAAAGCGCAAACCACTTGCTATTCTCGCATCCGCGGCAAACGGCGCATGCGGTGACGAAACTGCTGACGAAGACGAGAGAATCACACCTCCACCTCGCAAGCGTGCCAAGACCCGCAGATCGACGGCGTCCCGCTCGAAAGAGGCTCGAGCAAAATCTGCCGCAAGTGGCGAGCCTGCAGACGAAGAGAATAAACAAGGCGATCGGCCCCGAGCACCAGAAGCGGCCGAGGCGGCCTTGTTACTTACAGCGGATGTTCCCACACTCACCAAAGCCGCCAAGCGTGAGCGGATCGAGTCTCCAGAAATCGCAACCTCTACCAATGTGGTAGATGGCTCTGTACGGCTTGACGCACCGGATGTCGACGAAGCGCCGGAGCTGCGCAAAAGCTTGCGTCAGCGAGAGCGCAAGGCTAAAGCAACGAGCTCTGGATCGCCTGCCTCTATTGCATCCACGCTGACACCATCCGTACGGGCTTGCGGCTTGTCTCAAGCACGAACGCCGTCCCGCGAATCGTCTGCGGTGACCCCCGAGTCCATCGGAGTGGGAGAGTCAGGATCGAGCACTGCAGTTAGCTTGTCCGACGAAGAGGCAACGAAATCCAAGGCATCCAAGACGGTGGAAGAGGTAATTGACGAGGAAGACGCGGAGGAGGACGATGCTGAGGGTCCCGTTACCAAGCGGGCCCGAACTACCCGTCCCCGAGCCAAAGCTAGCTCACGATCGCGATCGACGACCAAGAACAAGATGGATACCGTCACTGACGACGCAAAGACGAACATGACCGCGCAGGCGCGGCCAAAGGCACGATCGAGGGCCAAGACCCGAAGACGCTGAATGGCGACCTCGACAAGTATTACGACGGATTCCAGCATTGACATCGGCATCAGCATTTGGAATCATTATCATACCCCCAATCGCATCGAAAGGAACCTCAATTTCTCTCTCAATCTTTTAACGTTGCAGGAATCTCGTTGTCCGGATGCGACGGACGAACGCATATACGGGAGTAGAGTGGAGGTTGTACAAATCAGTCGGTCGTGTGACCCGTGTTTCTTCCTCATCCATCTTTTTTTCTGTCCTTTCTGTATTTGTGAAGAGTCGGAAGCAGTCTCTCATACTACTGTCGTTTTGCTTTGCAGTTGGTTTGTACCTGGTAGACTTGTACCATATCATGGGGAGTGTAGGAGGTGTTATCGTCGCGTACTTTCTTGGAATTACTCTTTCTCAGATTGGTCGGATCCGAACGAGCGCTGATTGGTGGGTTCCTAGACGCGACGCGTCTGTCACAAACGCGATGTGACTACATCACGTGATTGAGATGACACAATGTAACTGCACCGCCACAACTGTACCGGTGATCGCAGCATCGACTATATTCGTGGGTCCGTGCGCATGATTCAATAGTATGGCAGGTAGTCGTCATGTTTGATGTTCAACGACGATCACATCACCGCTCATTCATGTATCGTTAGATTATGCCGTCTTTGCCTTTGTCGACTTTGACCCCAACCTGTATGCCAACGCCGTGCTCGCTGGCGAACCGTACCCCCCATCCTCTTCGTCTCACACGAAACCAAAGTCTTTGCTGTCGGTGCCGGAACCTGCCAAGGAAGATATTTCTGTGGCGATCTCCAAGCTCGATATTGGTATCGACGATGTGAGCAAGCAGATCAAGACCTTGGTACGCCCCACCTCCACCTCCTCGGCTGGCACTCAAGCGAACACAGGTCACAGCCCACCACGAGGACCTGCTGCAGCATGCGTCGAACGCGAGCAAGCTGTCGGGGTCGCTGGCGTCCGTCCGACGCGGTCTCGACGACGTCGCGTCGTCGGTCGAAAAGTGTGTCCCTCCCGCTCTCTCATGACGATCTTACCCGGCGACCAACACAGGCTACGCCAAAAAATCCGCGTACCATACCAGGCACTGCAGACCAACGTCGTGCGTCTCCAACAGATCCAACAGGCCAATGACGCCCTTCGCCGGATGGCGCGGTTCGCTGTGCTCGTGAAGCGCCTCGAGGCGCAGATGAGCGAGCTGGCTGGGTATGAGGGTACGGGGACGCCGGGCGGCCCTGTGGGGGACCACCAAGAAGACAAGGAACGCACGATCGCCAAGGCTGCGCTGAGCATCGCCGAATTGGGTGCGTGGGCACGTTTTTTCTGGCGGGTGCTTGGCGTGACGGGCGTGGCAGGGGCGTTGCTCGACGGACCCGACGAGGGGGACGTGGAGATGCATGCGCAGCCGGATGGCGAGGCGTCGTTGCCGACACGTGCGAATAGTATTCCGCTGCGTTCTGTGAATGCGGCGGCGTCATACGTGTCGTTCATTGCAGATGCGCGGAAAAAGGTCAAGGGCGAGATGGAGGCGATGGTACTTCAGGGACTTGCTTCGTTGGTACGTTCGCAAGTGCGGCGTTTTCGTACAGCGACGCTGACGAGGTTGTCGACAGAACCAGTCGTTGCTCGCGTCGTCGTTACAAACGGCCTATAACCTGCGCACGTTGCCGACGCTGGTGGAAGCCCTTGTGCGTGATTTGAGCGAGGCTATAGAGGAGCGTATCCGAAACACCTTTGATCTCTCCCGAATATCGAAAGAGATCGTGGTCAAGGGTGGGTTCACTCGAGTGTAATGTCCTTCGTTCTGAGGATGACATGATTGTAGAACCTCCACAAGCGTCTCAAGGACTGCTCTACAAGTCGCGGGTGCGAACGGAGCCGACGAACATTACTGCCCCTCAATTTGCAGCCGCGTTATGGACGAGACTCGAATCACTTGTGGAGGAAATGTCGGGATGCTGTATCAAAGTGGGTGTCTTCCTGGTCGTGGTTCCCCAGAAACTCACGCGTTGCGTCTAGGTATATACCCTTGAGAAAGTGCTAAATCTCAAAAAGGACCCGATCAGTGGGACATCATTCCTTGACGAGGCTCTCAAGGTTGGCGTTGACATCCATGACGTCTCGGTGATTAATCGAGGTAACGTTAGGCGATCGACAATAAACCAAGTACCGTCTTTTGGGCGTCGCTGGGCAAGTCTCTGGAAAAGTACGCACGTGACGCTGCCAAAGGTTGGTGACACTCCCAACGTTGTCGAGATGAGCTGACGACAAGCACAGGATCAAGTTTCTTGCAGCAAACATTGACCTCTGGTTATCCGAAGCTACTCCGACTCTTCCACGAGTTCTTTGCGAGCATTGCCGTACATACGGACACCGTGTACACACCATCTCATCAATCGTAAGTCTTTTCCGTCGTCTTTGTAGGGTTGCCGACGGCCACGCCAAGTCCAGAAACGATCCTCATACTTCGGGCACTTTCGACGTTTGAAGCCCTTTATGTATCTCGTTCATCTACGCGGATGAACGAGGCCGTCGCTCAAGCCTTTTCCGGTGGTTCTCGCGTGCCTCCTGGTGCCAACGAAGGCAACAATATCGTGCGCGCCGTCACCAACGAGCTCGACTCTGCACGTTTCGATCCCCTGTTGGCGCGAGGAGTAGCTAAGAATGCGGCGACGAGTCTCGACAACGTGGCTACCAAGGCGGATGGATTGGTGAGAGCTTGAGAGCTTATACGTGATGTCGCTAACAATCTTTGATCGTAGATCGTGTTAGACCGTTCCGCTGTGTCACTGTTGGGTCCCATGGCCACGATGCAACAACTATTGAACGGACAAGTTGCCACATGTTTATATCATTGTTGGACGAAACTCGACAAGCTGATGGAAGAACACGCGGAAACTGTGTCCGCTGTTATTGTGCCCAGCATCACTGTACGTAAACCCGCACATGGGACTATCGTCTTCTTCATGCGCATCGTCAGAAAATCCGGAGCAGATACGATCACGTCGTGGATCCCTTACTAGGCGCTATCAAAAAGGAGCTCGCAGGCATCGTGTCGCGGCTTCACAGACTGGACCTGCAAAAGACGATCGACCCAATGTCGGGCATGTCTGGGACGAGTCTGTACATGAAGGACCTCGCCGATAAGCTCAACTTCGTCAAGACAGGAATTTTGAGCAACTTTGCCCCAGAGATTGTACGGCCTTGGTACGTTCTGTCGGAAACGGGTCTGTGTTGGCTAAGCCTTTGCTGAATTTGGGACGACAGGGTACCTAACATCGTCAAGTACGTCATTCGAATCTTCGTGCTGCACGCGTCGATCGCCAAACCGCTGGGTGAGAGCGGTAAACTTCAGCTGACGACGGACATGACCGAACTCGAATTTTCACTCAATGCGTTTTTGGCGGAGCCCGGGTCGCAAGGTAAACGGAGCGGGAGCCTCTTGGAGACCATCGGCGAAGAGTACAAGGCGCTGAGAGCGATGCGGTGAGTATCTTTCCCCTTTCTTGGAGTGTCGAACGTCGTGTTCATCGTGGTGCTCACAGACCGCTGTTGTTCCTCGAGAACGGGCTCTTGGCGTCGCCTGAGCGCACTGCCGGGCTCACACCGCTCGTCGTGCTTCACCATATCCTCGTCCGATCGCCGTTGCCGTTACCACACACTCTGCATGGTTGGCAGGAAGCCGAGTACGTGCGCTGGGTCGACGAGCACTCGGTAGAGGAGGCGCTGTCGCTCATCGACACCAGCATTACGCATTGGGAGAAACGAGACCGGAACGGCGAGGTCGAGACGGCGGAGGAGTACATTCGTCTCGCACGCGCCGTTCTTCAGACTGTACAATCGACGTCGTGATATATGTCTTACGTCTGTCTTTTGGTATTGGACTATATAATGGGGAACTCTTTGGCATAACCAACGTAACGTGCCAAGCGATGCAAAAGAGAATTCTGCGATCGCCGATCACTTGCTTCAAGTTGTTGCGAGTGCAAATCCGTACGGTTCAGGCTCGTCAAGGCTGCACTGTCGGAGAAATCGCAGTGTCTGTGTGCAGTACTAACCTAAACAAGGACGTCGTGTCGAACCTAATCGAAGCCCAGCCAGCCTGATGCTACACAAAAGGAATTGTTCCTCGACTATATTCCAATCAATCTGTGTCAAGGTATACTTTCCATCTAGAGAATCCCAAACTGCCAACTCCTCAAAACTCGGATAAATCCTCATCAAAGAAAATGGCAGTGTAAGGCACGCCGTCCGGACGAATAACACCTCGGTACATGCCATCACAGTTGAGCGGCAGTGCGACTGATCCAGAGAAATCGTCAGTCTTGTGTTGCTGCACAGGACAGAAATACAGAAACTGGTTACCATTTCCTTGTCTGTCCACAGCAATAATGCCACCCATACCACCGTTCTTGAAGAGATCGTCGACCACATGTTGTGCGGCTTCTTCGAGAGGCTCGTCGAGGTATTGCATGCGGTGTGCTATCGTGGAGGCCGCATTCCGTCGAATATAGTACTGGTAATTGGCAGAAAACCCGATCACGTCAGGACGATCGTTTTGCGAAGTAAAAACCAGATTCGTGCCATACATCACCGTCACCAGTTCCAGATACGCCGACGCCGCACTGGGTCGGCTTGCCCGTCCATCGATCCCAGGTCTTCTTGAGCACCCCACCCTGGCGCTCCCATTCCTCGGCCCAGAAACCACTGCCCATGATGGGCGTGTCGCCCACACGTCCGACAAGCTTGTTGGTCCGCCCACCCGTCGACGTGACGGCAGCGATACACCCTCGGACGTCCAACGCCACCGCGCCGACGGTGCCCTTGGGCATCAAATCGATCGACGCATCGTCCTTTGCGATGTCGTCCACCGAACCAATTTGCGTCGTCTCGTCCGAATGCGCGTCGGAACGAGCGACGGACGGCGGCTCGATTGGCTCGACAGGCAGACCGAGGCCGGTTCGGTGTTCCCTCCAGCGTGCCTCTGTCCAAAAGTAAGACGGGTCGACGGTGTCGACCCCGAGGCGCACTGCACCGAGGGTTTCGGCGGCCTCGCCAGAGAGCATTGGGTGTGGTGCGAGACCAGGTGCGAGGTAGAGTGCACGGACGAGGTGGGACGGGTTCTTTGTGCGCGTGAGGAGGGTGACGGAACTGCCCCGGCGGGTGGGTGGCATGGCAGGGTGTGCGGCAGGGGGCTTCGAGAGCATGAGGGACGCTTCGAGTTCGTTCTGTAGGGACACGCGCGTGAGCAGACCCAGTTCTGACAATAAACCTTATCGAGCAGGGATTGAAAGGGCTCTGACCTTTCCAGCGACATTGAAGACGGCACCCTTGCCAGCGTTGAAGAGAGAGCAATCTGCGCGATGAAAGTGAGATGCAGGATTGTGGCGTTTTTGAAAGGGAGACGACGATGTTGGCTCACCTTCCATGACAGTGACGGCGGCTACGGCAGCATCCATTGCTTCGCCTCCGAGCTCAAGGACTTGGTGACCAGCCTTGAGCGCACGAGTCAGCGTTGCCCTGTACTTGGCCCGCTTCTCTGGTGTCGAGTTGTCTCGGTTCATCGTACCCGCGCCGCCATGGATGACCAGGACATAGTTCTGTTGGACATTGCGCTTCCCTGGACGAAGAATGCTCTGCTTGAGCAGAGGACCTGTCGCGGAGCGTTTCTCGGCCATTATCAGGGGGAACGTGCTGGCGCGGGATGTGGTTAGAGGTGTTCACATGTTATCGCGAGCGTTATAAAGAGAACGGGTCAATTTGGGACCGGACAGTGGGGAAAGATAAGTGTGATTTCGGAATCGTATCATTCGACAGCGTTACCCGACGTTCGGGCTTGGGAATCTCCGCAGCGATCGCTTGAAGCGTTAAGCAAAGACATATGTACACAATCAGAAGGACGGCCAACGGACTGTACAATCGACGTCTTGATATGTCTTACACCCGTCTTTTGGTGCTAGATTACAACTTACTGTCGGAGCAAGAGGTCGTGTTGAACTTGGAGATAGAAGTCCGGCCAGCCCGGGGGATATGATGCCATACAAAAGAAATTGTTCCTCGACTACCTCTGCATTCCAATCAAACTGTGTCAAGGTATACTTTCTGTCTAGAAAATCGCAACCAGGGAATCGCCAACTCCTCAAAGCTCAGATAATTCCTCATCAAAGAGAATGGCTGTGTAGGGCACGCCGTCCGGACGAATAACACCTCGGTACATGCCATCACAGTTAAGTGGTAGTGCGACTGATCCAGAGAAATAGTCAGTCTTGTGTTGCTGCACAGGACAGAAGTACAAAAGCTGGTCACCGTTTTCCATGGCAATAATGCCACCTATACCACCGTCCTTGAAGAGAACGTCGATCATGTATTGTGCGGCTTTTTCAAGAGGCTCGTCGAGGTATTGCATGCGGCGTGCTATCGTGGAGGCCGCATTCCGTCGGATATAGTACTGGTAATTGGCAGAAAACCCGATCACGTCAGGACAACCGTTTCGCGAAGCAAAAACCAGGTTCGTGCCATACATCACCATCACCAGTTGAAGACACGCCGACGCCGCACTGGGTCGGCTTGCCCGTCCATCGATCCCAGGTCCTTTTGAGCGCCCCACCCTGGTGCTTCCATTCCTCGGCCCAGAAACCACTGCCCATGATGGGCGTGTCGCCCACACGTCCGATATGCTTGTTGTTCCGCCCACCCGTCGACGTGACGGCAGCGATACACCCTCGGACGTCCAATGCCACCGCGCCGATGGTGCCCTTGGGCATCAAATCCATTGGCGCGTCGTCCTTCGTGATGTCGCCCACCGACCCAACTTTCGTCGTCTCATCCGACTTCGCGTCGGAGCGAGTGGAGGACGGCGGTTCGATCGGCTCGACAGGCAGACCGAGGCCGGTTCGATGTTCCCTCCAGCGTGCCTCTGTCCAAAAGTAAGACGGGTCGACGGTGTCGACTGCACCGAGGGTTTCGACGGCCTCGCCAGAGAGCATTGGATGTGGTGCAAGATCAGGTGCGAGGTAGAGTGCACGGACGAGGTGGGACGGGTTCTTTGTGCGCGTGAGGAGAATGGCGGAACTGCCCCGGCGGATGGGCGGTACGGTGGGGTGTGTAGCAGGGGGCTTCGAGGGCATGAGGGACGCTTCGGGCTCGATCTGTAGGGACAAGTGTGAGCAGATCCAGATCTGACGATAAGCCTATCGAATAGAGGTAGGAAGTGTCCTGACCTTTCCAGCGACATTGAAGACAGCACCTTTGCCGGCGTTAAAAAGAGGGCAATCTACGCGATGAGAGTGAGATACGTGACTGCATCACTTTTGAAAAGGTATGATGTTGGAAAGGTGCCAACTCAGTCGAGAAGGTGGCTTACCTTCCATAACAGTGACAGCAGCCATAGCAGCATCCATCGCTGAGCTCAAGGACTTGGTGACAGCGCTGCTCTGTACTCGGCCCGCTTCTCTGGCGCCGAGTTGTCTCGGTTCATCGTGTTCGCGTCGCTGTATGAAGAGTGTTCCGCCTGACTGGAGGGTTTCTCATGGGGCGTGTCTCGGCCATTATCAAGAGGAACGTACTCGTGCGTAGCGTGGTCAAAGATGTTCACATACTGCCGTTGAGCATTATAAAGGGGCCAGTCCTAGTGGTGGGAAAAGGTAAGAGTCTGCAATTGGCAAAGCCGCCGTAAAATTCTCGAACCAACTTGGTGTGATTTCGGGAACGTATCGTTTGATTCGATTATCAGCGTTGTTCAGTTTGAAACATCAAGAGCGCAAGTACCCGATGTAAACGATAAGCGCCTATCGAGTCCACAGAACAGGCTCTCGCTCATACTTCCTCCTCGCTCATGCCATAGCATCGTCATCGTCATCTTCTTTGTTTCCCTTCGCCTTGACCGAGATGATCATGCATGCCTTGGCATAGAACCTCTCCGTGGAGACAGAATTGCCATAAAATCCATATGCAGTCTCGCAAAGGATGGATGACATTTCTTTCACCTCCAACACCTGCGTGACAGGGTCCTTGTAATATTTCTTCATGAAGCTAAGAGACTTCCCTGCCACCATCCGATTGAGATCGTAGCGATTCAAGTTGCGTCCAATGATCTCGACTCCCTCCATATCTTCTGGCTGAATTCCGCCTATCATCATCTCGAGCAATTCATCTAGGTCGTTTTCGTCACAACTAGGGCTGGTGCCGCATGGGCTTGGAGCAGGCCCGCGCATTTTGACACGCGAAAGCAGATGAAAATGTGGCCAGGCCGCATCCTGCGCATACAACAGTCGGAGGGTGTACGGCAGCCCCAGCCCTTTGCACACGTTCGCAAGTGCAGCGTCTGCACCTTTCAGCCTATCGAGGAGCGAGTCGATGGGCTTGGTTTCGTCGTACGCATATTGGTGACAAAGACCGATTCCAAGATAGCCTCCATTCGGGAGCGTGTCCACATCGTTGACGAGCTCAGTCAGCCTCGCCTTCAACTTGTCATGGAACGGGCCAGAGAGGGCACGTGGGATGCTGTTCTGAGTTCGGAAGTGGAGGTTGTACGTCAGGGTGACACGGTGGCCAGAGGTGACGGGGAGAACCTGGTGCTCGACGTCACTGTAAAAGGCCACGAAACAGATAGATGACCTGGGGGCTGCGGCGAACTGGTCTGCGAAGTCTGCAATCCAATGATTGTCACCGAGACGGAGCGAGAGCTGACCCCCCTGGTGCGAGATAGGGAGCACGACAACTAAGGAGCCGAACATAGTGTCTCCACGAGGTGTGTCCTGATGAGGCTTGAAGAACCCATCTTTCCCTAAATCGGTGTGTTCAAGTTGGTTCATTCGAGATCCTTTCCTCGGGTAGCTTACCGTATACGTTTAGCTTATACAATTCGAATTCGACACCCTGGTCGGTCGCAAGCAAGTCACGCTCAATGACGTCGTGGATGCCAACGCTCCGTGGATCAAAGGAGGTAGCGAACGCATCAAGGTCCATCTTTCCGGCCTTCCTGTAGGACTCATCTAAGACTTCCTGGTTGTTGAAACCAAATGGTGCTGGTTGGCACGCCTGGGAGAGAGCTTCGAGTTCCTCTGCGGTAGAATGCGCAAAATCAATGCGACTACATAGCGTCAGCACCCTTTGTATTCAAGCAAACAACAATCGACGGCTCACTGAAGGTCTGTCCCGTGTCCATAGTACACTAACAGCTGGTTTTCGGGGACAGAACATACGCCTCTGCAGAATGGATCGCGTTCACCGAGGACATCTCTCAGTCCCTTGACTTTCGCTTCGTTGGAGGACATGTATTGGTTCGATGAGTACCAAGAGTTTTAGGAGCCCTGGCCCCCTAAACGTTTAAATAGGACTGATTTGTGGCTCATTGTTTCAATTGGGATTTTTCAGAGCACAGGTTTCAGTGATTTCGTTGCATTTGGCGTGTCGTTTGGACACCGAAACACCTGCGTAGAACGCCGATTGCGAGGTCGGACGATGGCGCGAACGATATCTCCAATGAAGGGGGTGTTGTGAATGCTAGCGTCGAGTTGTTCCCGGAGGACCCGCGATGGATATACGCCTTTCCGGGATGTGTACGGGTCTTTTCGCTCTTACAGGCAACTCCGGGGTAGAAGTGTCTACAGATTTACAACCTTGTAAATAAGGAAACTTCCAACCAAGTTGTACATGCAATCTTACATCCAATGCCTTCGACACTTCCCTAGAGGAGTACTAAACGTACGTGCGGACAGAGCCCCCGTTCATTCTGGGTGTGCGAGTAAACTTGTAATTTTGTCCGACCGCGTTCTTATGCTACAAGGGGTGGGTCGTGCGCGCCTAGTACCCCAGAGGCATCGGCATCGTAAGCAAATTATCGGATGGTGGGCTCGCACGCAAGCTAAACATACCGGACGAACGATCTGCGGTAGAACTCGAGTACCGGCTCGACTTCCTCGCCCGTGTCGCTCACAGGCTTGTTCAGGTCGAAGCATGCCAAGATGTGTGCTATCGTGATGAAAAGGCCCGAGGAGGCAACGTGGCGTCCCGGACATATGCTATTGGAGGAGCAGATATAAATCAATCAATCACCATTTGAGCGAGGTATTCTGTTTACCGTCTTCCCCACCCAAACACCGTCGACTCGATGATTTCCCGTGCTATAGTACTACCTGGGGTCGTGACCAGGAATCGAGAAGGGTCGAAAGTCTCCGGGTTTGGAAATGCATCGGGATCCCTCAAAATCGCCCTTGATCGAATTTAGATAGAGGTCGAATATGATGACGCAGAGACAGGATCCTACCATGCGTTGCCCACCACCGTCGACCCCCTTGGAATCCGGTAACCGAGGTACTCGTCGTCTTCGGTAACCATGTGAGGTATACCTTGAAGTCTTCTATGAGCAATTCGGAATTGAAGTAACTAGGAACAAGTCGTACCAAGTGGTGCGACTACGTTCCACCGGAGCACCTCGAGGACGATGCAGTCGATAAATGGTAATGACGAGCGATCCTCAAATGTTGGCAAACGATCTTGGCCTAGCACCGAATCCAGCTCGCTTTGGGCTCGGCGTTGTATTTCGGGGTGTAAAACCATGGCACCGACGAAAGTATACATGGAAGAGACGGTCTTGATCGATCTGAGTCGAGAAAAGAACACCAAAGTTTAGAAACTTACTGTATCTATGGTAGCCGCATACATGACGGCAGCGGTATCACGAATTATTCCTGCTTGATGTGAGTGTTCCAGATCTTCCTCTGGCGGGAGCTCACTCAAAAGGGTGGATATAAATGATGGACTGGCTGTGCCTGCATCCTGTTGTATAAAATGAGTTGACAGGCTTGTGAATAGTTTTATGAAGACCAAGGGAAACATGCCATCTGACTGCGGACCATGTCAAATGGCGCCTGGCGGAGACGTTCGCCTTTCACCTCAGCTTCTGCCGCGTCCTTCTGAAATCGACCACCTGGCAACCAACTAGGATAATATTTCACTGCGACATCATGGGACAGAGTTTCATATACGGAGGGGTTAACCACTTACGGAGGGGAAGCAAGTCAACTAGATGGGGACCATTTCTGGGAACTTCAAGTGCTTCTTGAACGATGTTCAGGAGACTATCGTCTGGGTCTGTGACCTTATGGCCATAACATATCCATAGGACGGAGGATGCGACGCTCCTAAGGGAATAAATGAGAAATCTCAATCCGCTTCAGGAAACAAGCCTTACAGACTAATGAGCGCAGCCCAGTTATCAGGGTTGGCAATCAGGTTTCCGAGCAAAGTTCGTGCGCTTTCCACTTGGACGCGCTGCCAATCCTTGATGTGTACAAGGAAGTAACGTTGCGCGAAGGAACGTCGTTCCTTGTGTGGTTTCCCCGAGATAAAAGTAAGGACCCAGTTCCAACCCACCCTGAAACGGGATTGCTATCGTAGGTACCGTCGTGCGCAAAAAAAAATGCTTACAGTTCAACCAGCATGGGCATTCTCGGTCGGTTTGAGTAAATGACTGCGCGCTTGTCCATAAGATCTCGCGTTGCCTGTACCGTGTTTAAAACGATCGTATGCGTCCCGAACGTTTCGAGATGCATGATTTCGCCTACCAGCCTGCTCAGAACAACAAATGGGCAATATGAATGTGTGTGCACCGTAGTCTTCACGCCATTTCACATAGGTTCTGGCTTGCTCTGCGTCTTCCGTTGGGAGGACTCGAAGGTTGCCTACCAAAAAGAGACCTTTGGGCCCAGGAGGGAGGTGTTTTGCACGTCCCCGGAGTAAAAAGTGGCGCAGAACAATAAGTACTGCGACCGTCACGGGAAGATAGAGAAGGGATGGGGCCATGGTTGAGGGCGAGTCGGTCGTTTGAGCTTCGTCTCCAGACTCACCACCATTTCTTTAAGTAGGAGTCCTGAAACTGCGGCCAAGTTAATCTATCAAAACGCGTGGGCTGTGGGGAAAATGGTTACAAACGTTTGCGTCACGGTGGTGATAAGTTCATAGATAGTGCATAGCGTGATCACATCGGAACGGACCATTTTCTACAGCATCACAAAGCGCATCAATTTCGCGGAGTCAGAAGCCCATCTTTTCGAGTTGGGGTTTTGTAATAAAA
Source organism: Wakefieldia striispora (assembly GCA_038090475.1). NCBI lineage: Eukaryota > Fungi > Basidiomycota > Agaricomycetes > Agaricales > Hymenogastraceae > Wakefieldia > Wakefieldia striispora. Next base: position 9,786 of record JBBPMU010000068.1, on the reverse strand, counting down.
CGAGGGTGGGTGGCATTCTCGAAGACATTCCCTTGAAGCATAGCAAGAGCATTAACAGAAAGGTGATACGTAGCACGGAAGGAGGCGATTGCTGGGTCTGAGGTGGACGAAAAAGCGTGACGATTTCATTCTCGGTTGTAAAGTTGAAAGCCGGAGCTGGGGCAGCCAGAACGATGCTTCCTTTGCTGCCTGTGTATTAGGGTGGAAGAAGCAAGGTAAAATTGGAACGTATGAGCGCAGACGCTTAACAATCAAACCATTCCAGATTGCGTGAGGTGATCATCGGTCTCTAGATCATGAAAGCTCTCCTAGCTGCTTAATAAACTCAATTTTCTTGTCATCACCAGGAAAACTGGCTTCGGATTCCATTTATGATCAGCGGTAACTTGAAAAAAGATCAACATTGGGCCCTTTTTTTTGTTCTTCTTCGTCCTGATTATCCGTAACGTGATGGATTGTGGAGTCGTGTAGTGTGGTCTCAAGTCGCGCGTTGGCGTGAGTGGAAGGCTCTGGTCAATGAGCGAGTTTTACGGCGCGGGGGTAAGAGTGACTGGGGTCCTCGACATCGTCCAGCACCGTCGGTCACCGACGACCAATGCAGTTCACACCGCTGGCAACGACGAGGCCATGAGACTGACATATCCACCCGTGTCCGAAACGTCCTTGTCAGACGCTGCACTCGCTTTCAAGATCGCTCGCCACGCACCGTGTACCGCATGTCATACTTGTTTTGGCCTCCGCCCTCCACCCGACACCGAAGTCGTTCTCGGCGACCAGGACAGCCGTAAATCGTCCCTTGGTGCATTGGATCAGTATGGCTCCGATGAAGATGACGAACCCGCATACCTGTGCACTTGCGTGTGTGGCCACGAGGTAGCAGACCACGGGGCGGACGAAGGAGTCACAGGAAGGGACGAGTTCTTGCGAAGAGGTCGCTTGGCTGTCCGTCTCGACGAAATGCTCCAGGCAAGTCTGCGCACTAAACTAGTGCTTCACAGCTAAAATGGCTTCCATTCCTCGTCTTAGGTTGGCAATCATCTTACTCCGATGCCTCGTTTGGTCGGTATTAACGGCGAGTTGCACCCTCGTTCTTTGTAGGAAGTCGATAGGCTACTTGACTTTGACTACTCGGATGACGATATCTTCTCTTTGAGACAACAAATGAAGCTACCGGTGTCGCTCATCTCGATGCGTTCTCCGTCTATGGGTGAGATATGCTGTCCATCGACCTGTTCGTCGCTTATGATTTACCTCAGAACATGCTTCATCAGCTGACCGAGCCCGCTCCCCTGGATCCTCCATGCTAAGTGACGGTGGCGAACCACCTACGAAGAGACGTCGACTATCCCTCTCGTCACTCAGCGACGCCGACGAAGAAGAGGAAGACGAGGAAGAAGATAAACCTCTGGCTGCTCGAGTTTCCCAGAAACAGCCACTCGATACGCCGGCGCGAAAATCAACCCAGAGAGCCGGGAAGAAGACCTCGAGTATGAAGTCCAAGTCGCAAATCGCACCCAAGTCCTGCGCTGACATGAATGGCATGAACGGACACCTTCCAGACCCAAAGGTGAAAGTAGAAGAGAAGATGGACGAATCCCAGCTAACAAGACTTGCCACCGGCGTCACTGTTGATGCAGGTCCAACTTCCGTGGCTCATGTGAGTGATGCTTGGCCCGTTCTCGATCTATTGCCCATAACGTAACTTCAGCCACCTACGAAAGCTGAAAAAGCAGCGTTCGTTGAGCTTCGCAAGGGCATCATTCAGGTGACGGCTGTCGAGAATGACGGCACTCCCCGTTCACTGGTCATTCTGACTGGCTTGAAAACGCTCTTTCGGACACAACTGCCAATGATGCCTCGAGAGTACATCGCTCGTTTGGTATACGATAGCAATTCCAAGGCACTTGCCATCATCAAACGGGGATACAAGGTGGTTGGAGGGATCTGTTATCGTCCGTTCCCTCATCGTGGCTTCGCGGAGATCGTTTTCTTTGCCACTGCTTCCGTCGACCAAGTCAAGGTGTGCCCCTGTTTTGCCTCCACGTTGGTAGTACCCTAATATGTCTCAGGGCTATGGAGGCATGCTTATGGACCATTTCAAAGCGCACGTACGCAAGACATATTCGAACGTGATGCACTTCCTTACCTATGCCGACAACTTTGCTGTGATTTTCTTCAAGAAGCAAGGATTTTCGAAAGACATCACCTTACCCCGAGCTACGTGGGCAGGATACATCAAGGACTACGAGGGTGGCACGATCATGCAATGCACAATGTTACGCAAAGTCGATTACCTTGACAAGGCAAACATCATTGCGCAACAGCGAGAAGCAGTCATAGCAAAGATTAGGGAAAAGTCAAAGTCCCACATGGTCTTCAAGGGTTTGGATCAGTTCCGGTTAGGCGCACCGGAAGGCTTCATAGTGGACCCGAGGAATGTTCCGGGACTGCGTACGTCGTTTCTTGAAAGAGCTTGAATTTTGAATCCTCATCGCGTCCGGCAGGGGAGAGCGGCTGGACGCCCGGCATGGCCACCTGGTGAGACTCCGTTCCAACGCTCACCGCCGGCGACTGATACCGCCCTTCCTGTCAGTCTACGTTCGACGCCGCAGAGCGCTGAACACAATTTCATGCATCGGTTACTTGGGGATCTGAAAGCTCAGCCAAACGCATGGCCGTTCTTGAATCCTGTCAACGGGGAGGAAGTGGTCGATTATTACGAGGTCATCAAACGACCCATGGGTCAGTACTCGGTTCTCTGGCCGCGGTCTCGTCTGATAATGTGTCTGACCATCTCTTTACTGCCTTTGCAGACTTGAGCACCATGGAGCACCGGTTGAACACGAACCAATACCCTAATCTCAAGACCTTTTTGGACGACGCACAGCTGATATTTGAAAACTGTCGGCTTTACAACCCAGAGGGGTCGATCTATGTCAAGCAGGCAGCCAAGCTAGAGAAAGTCATGAAAGAGCTCGTCGTTGATTATCAAAAGAAAGTAGCATAGTGGTATGTATAGCCCTTGTCCTTGGAGCCAACTGTTGTATAGTGTTCTGCCGGACTCGTGCTACAACAAAGATACCAGATAGTTCATTCGTTTCATGCCACGGATCGCTTAGTTATGATTGTTATGGAATCCGGATCTCCGAGGAAACAGTCTCGAACGTCAGCAACGCCACGCCAGCGCTCACACGCACAATCGAAATGGAAAAACGGCCTTTTGGAGATTCTTGATGGTACATACATACGCGAATAAACATGTTCATACTACATATCGTCCGACCAGAGACCCAGTGACTGCCAAACCGCGACCCGAGCGCTTCAACGTTGACCGTAGGCCTTGGTCTCATATTTGCCAACGCCGACGATGATGTTGCCGGGTACCTGAGCCTTGTCGTTCAGGTAGTTGTCGACGATCTCGTGGGTCCCGCGGGCGTAGCGCGCCTGCGCGTCGAGCGTCGTGCCCGAGTAGTGGGGCACCATGCCGTTGCCACCGCCAAGCGGGTTCTTCACCGTGCGCCAGACGTGGTCGCGTGGCGCAGGCTGCACGTTCCAGACGTCACCCGCGTAACCTAATCGTCAAACGAAAAAGCTAGGACGTCAAACGTCGACACAAGCGAGAGAGCGTGCACACGCACCGTTGATCTGACCGGACTTGACGGCCGCGGCAACGGCGTCCTTGTCGCAGATGGCGCCACGCGCGGTGTTGACGAGCCACGCACCCTTCTTGAAGTGCTTGAGGAGCTCGGCGTCGACCAGTCCGCGGGTGCCCTCGTGGAGGGGGCAGTTGACGGTGACGACGTCGCATTGGGAGACGAACTCCTTGAGATCCTCGACGCGGCGCGCGTTGACGCTCTTTGCGGCGGCTGGTGTCACACACACGTCAATCGAAAGGCATCAAGAATGAGCGCCGGTGAGCTCACCTTCGGGGAGGGGGGCATAGTCGTAGTAGAGGAGTTCCTTGCAGTCGAACGGAAGGAGACGCTGGAGGACACGGTAACCGATACGGCCAGCACCGATGGTGCCGACGACCTTGCCCTCCAAGTCGAAGGCGTTGCGGGCGACGTCCGAAACTTGCCAGTCGCCACGCTCGATCATCTACCGGTTATGATAGATGTGAGAATGCATTTACCGAACAAACCACGTGCGGCGTACCTCGTGGGCGGGGACAAAGTTCCTGACGAGGAGGAGGATGGACATGACGACGTGCTCAGCGACAGAGGTGACATTTGAACCGGAGACTTCCAAAACCTGAACGCCCTTCTTGACGGCAGCGTTGAGGTCGATGTGGTCAGAGCCAACACCGGCTGTGACGCAGAGCTTCAAGTTCTTGGCCTAGGCACGAAAATGAAACATGCGTTACAACACCGTCCTCAGCTGACAGGAGCGACGACAATCCGTACCTTTTCGAAGAGTTCGGAAGTGAGGTACCCGGGGTGGAAGGGGGTGGTGATCAAGATCTCAGCCTAAAAAAAGAAGCGATGAGATCCCCGCGGGGTATTCAAATTTGGAGTGACAAACATACGTCGACGATGTGCTTTTGGAAGTCGCTGTCAGGGCCCTCTTTAGAGTCGGAGACCTGGGATCGGATGCGACGTGAGCAAACGAAACCAATACTGGAATGAGCACGCATACGATGTATTCGTGACCTTGCTTCTCAAGGTATTCGCGGAGGCCGAGCTACGTGTTCGATTAGCCTGGCCGTTGGCGAAGAGGCGCATTCAGTCCTCGCTCACCTGGTTCTCGATGGTACCAAGAAGACGGGGCTCCTCGCGGGCAGCTTCACCACCTTTGTAGAGGATAGCAAGAACCTGGTGTCACTATGAGCAATCGTGCACGTTGGAAATAAGGGAAACCAGTCACCTTCATGATGAGAGGAGATAGTTTTTAGTGCTGAGTAGGAAGGGGATTGAGAGATGGTTCTAACACGACGTGCTTCACCCACCCTTTATACGTGGTCCGGTAACGAGTGAAGAACTTCAACACGAATAACCACCAATAGCTGACATGACCGCGTGTGCGAAACAGGTGCACGGTGACGTTCCTTGTCAATGTCTAGGTCACAAGGCCTCACCCCCGACGCAACCCGGGTGGTTTCGGATGAATGTTTCGCCACCCGAGACACACGCAGGCGGCCTGTGATCCAAGAACAGTGTTCCAGAGCACCCATCTAGATAATCATAGAGCTTTGGATAACTGATCAGAAGCCGGCTTAGGCTTCGATCAATCAATGTGAATAATCAGGCAACGCGTCTCTCTCACGGGGTCGTGGACTACCTTCTCATATTCGGTCGCTTGGAGCCACCGGACGCTCAGACGGGCCGCGAGGACGGATCAGCCACCTCGGACGAGGTCGGGACGCTTCGAGGTCTGGCGTGAAAAGGAAACACCAATGACCGTGCGCGGAAGAAATCGTAGCATTCCGAGTACTCCCTAACTTCTTACCTTGCAATCAAGATGTATCGTTTTCTAACATGGATTTACACTTCATCATGGTAAAGCCACGTTCGGAATGCAAGACGTGGACTTACTAACAAGTTATTATACTATGCTATGTATAATGTTGGTGACAACGGATTAATCGAGTGCTTCTCCTTTACCATGTGTCCTGAGTTCTATGTTACTAAACGATGCCCTATTTCCAGTGGTGCGACTCTTGTCTCTTCCTCTCCTTACAACTTCCCACTCCACGCGAAGGAAGACCCATATCCATCTTCTTAGTACCTCTGCCACTTCCAGCCAGAAGATAAGCGCGCTCCCGTCCGACTGTGAGTAGAGGTGGCTTGACAGCTTGATGGACCACGTCATTCGGAGGATAAAATTAAGGAAGATGACCATGGGGTATACTGGAAGGGGATACAGCAGAACCGCACGGAGGCCATACGGATAAGAGGTGTGATGCTGTCCTGTAACGTCAAACGAAGTGGCCGTTAGATCCACCGAAGAGAAAGATTCATGTGACCCCCTGGTTGATGGCGGACTGCCCAGCGGTCGCGAAGGAGACGCCACTCTTGATTGGGCGTAACCCGAGGCCAAGAGATCAAGGCCCCAGTCATTGGTTAAGTCCCACCAAAAGGAATACGATGAGTTGATGACGACTGACATCAACCTAACAGAGCGCGAGGTAAGTCAGGTGACCGCAAGGGACCCAAGAGTGACATGTGACATACCAAAGACGGAAGAGTGGGTGTTCACTATGCCATGCTTGTTCTGTGGCGGAGGCCCCGTGAGTTTGCACCAGGTCCGAGATCACGATTCTTTGAGCAGCAGAGAGAAATATCACAGGAAAGGACGATGCATATTTGACAGCATTGAGAAGCGGACGGCGGCTTGAGTTGGACGGAGAATGATACTCGGTGAGACATTGGCGTAGACGGACTAGATAAGGCAAACTAACATAACTAAGCGCCATGTGCAAGACATAATCACGAACGGCATCTCACCTCATGAGACCTGGTAGTATCCACTGGTACCAACCGTCCTGTGACGGGAGTTGTAGCAGACTACCTCCCGGAAGCAGCATGCACAACGACAGCCAGACGTCACCAAGAACTTTTGCAAATGACGTCAGAACATCAGCGAACACGATATCCGCGAAATAGATGGAAGGATTAGAGGCAGGAAAAAGGCACCGCACAGCAGTACTAGATAGGATGGCATCAGAAAACGTGCACGAATACAAGTATAGTATTATCACGCACAAGATGAACCTGTCGCGTTCACGTTTGTGAAAGACATCATATGGACACACGAGCGCCGTCACCACGCCGAGAATGCACACAGCGGGGACATATCTAAATATATCCACTAGAGCGGTGTCTGACCGCGTTGCAGCTCGGAAGACAAACCATGCAGCAAAGCACCAGACGGTGTACCCAACGAAGATTCGGTAAACAGGTCGGTAGAAGGAACGGGCGGAGGTGTGTCCACTGGTCGACAGGGACCTGAGAGGAAGGTGGGTGCTGCTCGAGTGGAGATCCAACACGCCGGGTCCATCAATACCGAGTAGCTGCAATCCATGGAGATTGGTCGCCCATCCAAGGACGCCTAGCCCGACCAGGAACAACACGCGAAAGGGAAGGGGAAACGCGGCTGCGAGAGGTACTTGGGAGTGGTCGACGTACATCACGTTGAAGGTGGCGAATGTTTTTAGAACATACGGACTTGAAAGGATGCGCTTTTGAACACCGAATTTGAGGGATCCCGAGGATGTTGAAATTTTTGAGATACTTGCAGTACTGCGGTGCTTTTGATCGGGGTCGACAGAGTCGCTGTCACGTGCCGTTGCAGTTACTTCCTGATCACTTTTGCGACTGATGTGATCTCAAATCTCACTTGAACATTTTCATGGCAGTGACTTTGCGCTTTATTCTCTTTCCGCAACGTGGACTAAGGTAGGTGGGTCTAGCCCTTCCCTCAGCTCCATTCCCATGTCGTTTCTACTTCCGGACGAACGAATCTTTTGTGTCTCCTGATCGCTGTGACCAGCACCTTCAAAACAATGTAAACGCCAGGATGAATACGCTCGAACCTACCAGTGAGTGCGCGGCCAAACTTCTAGCGGATACTGTGTAGACTGAGACTCGTTCCCAACACATAAAATGCAAGTGCTGATCTACTGTTGGTTCTCGACCGTCAACGGCCAACATTTGCGAGTGATTCAGTATCTCCGACAGCTTTTCCATCCGCCCATCAGTTCTTCTTTCCAACGCCGGTTTTCGTGCATTAGACTCTCGTGCCCTTCAAACTCATGAATGTCATTCGGATAGTAGCACCATGTCGCACTTGGGCCTCTGGGTGTGTGCCTTCTCCACGACCATTTTATGTCCTACCACCTTAGGATTTCTTACATGGTTTTGTGGGTACGAAGAAGACGTCTGAAATCGTGCACATACCAGGTACAAGTTCAGTCAGGAGCACGGCACGCACACCCTTTGTTTTTGTCGTTAGTCCCCGTCAGATCCAGTCCGTCATACAGATTCATACGCAGACTCCTCGTATGTCTTATGGACTCACGTCGTTCCGCCAGCATTGGTCTTTTTGAGAATCAGTATTTGCCTTGCATTTCTGCATCGTGTGTCGACGTCAACTCACCATCAGCAGGTACGCAATGCCTGCATACACGACACTGGATTGGATGAAGTAATACAGAGCGGAACGGATCCGGCGTGGACCGGTCTACTTGAACAGTATCCTGCGGCAACCCGACCAGCTTTGCGAACCTGTACTGCTGACATTCGAGCTTTGGGTTACTGGATTTGTCCAGGCCTCACGCGACCAGAACTGAGAATTAACGATTACGGAGTGGCAGACGCAGATGAGAACGCTACGTATCTTTTGCGAGAGAGGACCAGTAGAGAAGCGAGAGGTTCCATGAGGTAGTCACATGTGGGAAGCAAGAATACGCACCGTGAGTGAAGGAGGGTGAGGGTCCATACCTTTCCCATCGTGCTCGCGCATTGACTGGTTTCCGAAGTGATTTCCCTTCCTGTCGCAGTAGAGCATACCCGCCAGGATTACTCGATGTCCTGCTTGTCCGGAAGCGCATTAACTATTCTCGCAAGGCCGTGTTGAATCATACATGAAGGGCTTTGGAGTATTGTGTCGGACTACGGATGGCAGATGGCGGATACCTTGCACCGTCGGGCACAGATGTAAGTGGTGACCGCCACCTCTCGGTTCGTTTACGATGTGGGGTTCCATCAGTCTTATCTCGCATGTCTGAGTTGACAGAAAGGCGCCTTCGATACGCTCGGAGCTACTATCCTATTCATCCAGTAAGTCGATGTTTCAAACCGGCATACGAGCATACTCTTACTCTAGAAACTCTTCCGTATCGAGAACCGGGAAGCCCGAGGGTGGGATGATATGGATGGGCCACTTGTGTGTGCTAGTGAGGAAGCCTACTACCAGAGAGCGACGCTGCGAGATTTGTCAATGGGCCTTCCTCGAGGTCTGTCTCGCCCATTCCGCTTCGGCTCAAAAGACATAACTGAATCTTGCCGCAGGAAGACCGATGTGTAGGATAGTGATGATGTCAGGTCTTGCTGACATTGGTGAGGACACCTACTTGACACCGGTGTGGGATACGAGTAGTTTCCATCCATCACGCGAGTGGACTGCGTTGCGCGTGCTCGATTTGCTCAGTGTTTTTGCGCTGTTATTCCGGTACGTCCGTCCTTTGTTATTGTCAATCCCAACCAAATTGGGTCACACACCATGGTCGTATATCTTGGGCATCGCGTCGTTTTGATCAGGGAGAGTCAAAGCGTTATCAAAGGTAGTAATAATCTTTGTCTACAGAACCGTGTTTGATGGATTCACACATAGTTCGACAGTCATGGTTCAGATCAGATTCCGTTTCCCGAATGCCACCGTTCGATTGTGCATTGACGAACAAGGCGTTAACGAGGTTTCCAAGAGGTTTTCTGAGGTTTTTCTTAAGGTCCATATTGCGGACATTGGGATACCGAGGCTGGAGGCGCCCTTACACTGTGAATGGCCATCATTTTGCATCACGACCGTCCTCGGTTGGCGTATTTCCAGCCTACCCAATCCTCACATGACTAAGACCAACAGTTGACCCGCCAGTGGTATTCATATCACCTGGTGGGCCAGGCGTGAGAATAGTATGCGCAAAACATGAAGACTTCGAGTTGTGTCTTCTCCACTCTGCTGCTCTGTGGATACCCATGGACTACGATACCAGCGTGGTCTTCCACTTCCGCTGTAAAGGAGTTTGCACTTCGCGCCTGCAGATCGATCGATGTAACATCTGTCGGGAAA